>JAWQEG010000791.1:0-212500 GCA_033782935.1 Petrolisthes cinctipes | reverse complement strand
TCACCCTATTACTCATCAAACACCACCATTACACACACACGCTTATACTCACTATACACACCACATTGACACACACTCTTATACTCACTACACATCACCATGACACACACCCTTATACTCACTGCACACACCACCATGACACACACCCTTATACTCAATACACACACTCTTATACTCAGTACACACACCCTTATACTCACTACACACACTCTTATACTCACTACTTACACCATTATAACTCAAACACACTCCTACTCACTACACACACCCTTATATTCACTACACACATCACTTTCCTAATCACTACACACACCCTTATACTTACTACACACACCACCATAACTCACACATTCACTACACACACCCTTATACTCACCATTATAACTCAAACACACTCCTACTCACTACACACACCCTTATACTTACTACACACACCACTATAACTCACATACCCACCTACTCACTACACACACCCTTATACTCACTACACACACCACCATATCTCACACACACACCTATTCACAATTACACTCATAACTTTTTCAGAAATACCACATCACCAGTACCACACCTCTCCCACTACATATCAAACACACACCACATCTCATCAATACCCCCACACTCAATGGTAGAAATTAGTCTCGGTAAAATATTAATTATGAACTTACTGGCATGGTGAGGGTCTCAGGGGGTAGATTTTGGTTCTGGAGGCAGTGAAAGTGAAGTCCATTTTTAATTTGGGTCACTTTGAAGTATATTTGGTCATTCTGGTTCTCCCTATTATCTGGTTTCACTTCCTCAAGTTCCTCAAACTGTAGAGAAAGGAAAGCAACTGTGTTGTGATAATACATGATGTTGGAAGGGACAGTACTGTAGAGACAATACAATACAATAATGTGTTTAGAGTACATACTACAGATAAGACTGTGGATAAAGGATATACTATATATTATCAGTGAATGGTGTGACTACCATAACAACACTGAAATTACTACTACTGGTGACTGCCCATGGGGGTTGACTTTATTCTCTGTGAATATTAGTCATCCATCACAGGGCTAGAATAAAGATTGTTGTAGGATCTGGTCACTTTCTAGTGGATTTGACGAGATCTGCCCACATGGATTAAAAATCCACGTGAGGTGTACTGCAACCGGGGGCACTTTTTTTTTCACTGCTGTGTGGACCGCCAGCACACAGGGGGTGCATTTCCCTTTACATGCAGCAGTGTAAACTCCTTCCCCCTTATAGTCCCTTCAGGGCTGGTCTCACGGAAGGTGCAGCCCCACTTGTAGCTCTTGTGGTAACGTGGACTTGGGCCCACAGTGCTGGCTGTGGGATCAAAGACCTTCTCCCCAATTTCCCTGGCGGTTGGAGGCCCCCAGACTCCCTGGTCCAGTAAGCTCTGGTCCCATTCCCCTGGGATGTGCTTCGGTAGCCACTGCGACCAAAGTGTACCAGGGGTCTGTGGGGCAGGAGGCCATTCTGCCCTGGGAGAACATCAACAACTACTACTACTGGTGATGGTAGTGAGGTGGCACAGTACAGGTAGTGAGGTGGGACAATAAAACTGGGATTGTGAAGGTAGCAAGACGAGTAAAAATTCTAATAATAATAATAATATATATGACTAACAATATACACTTACTTTGTTGTCATTTAAAAGGATATTGACTTTGTCCATAATAGGTAGAGTAAGGTCACTCAGTTGGTTAGTGTGTTGTGTAGCATCAGCCTCACCATCAACCATCATCAAAGCCTTATTTGTCACATCACGAACCTGTTGATATATATAATATTGTTGTTTTAACTTTATGTAAATTAGAAGCTTTAATAATTAGTGAAAGTAAAGTATAAAAACAAAAGCCTGCTGGACCAGAAAGACCTTGTAGTCACAAAGGACAAGATGACAGAGAGGAGGGATTACAAGTAAGAAGGAATGTAAAGGAAACGAGGGATAGTTGAAGAAATGAGATGGAATGATTGGGGTCCAAAGGGGCGTCCAAACCCTTAAAGTAACGATCACATCACTGTAGGCAATACCTACCTATGGGTTACTTTCACAGTGAATATTCAAATGATTTCAGTATAGGCCAGATGAAGATTGATTAAATTGAGTACATATTGAACTATTTAACAATTCTTTGTACTTAACCTTAATGTGTTAATAAAAGATTGAAAAGAATTATTAATGAAAATCTATGAAGGTAAATTTCCGTGAATTAACTCCATTACATCTAAAGTGACAATGTATTCTGTTATAGAGGACAATTCGAATGATTTCATAAACAACATAAGGAAATCCCACACTGGTACAGTCGGCCTCAGGTATTCGTATACACCACTGGGACATCCAGGCTTCGTACAGACTACAAAATTTAGTATATCAAATTCTTTGCACCTAACTTTATTTTGTAATGTTATTCGGCTAATATTTGCATATAAAAATTATCCATTAATAATTAATTCTGTACTCAATTAGGGTTACCTGATAATAACAGTATTGTAAAATCAATCCAAACTAATGTTGTTGATGAAGAGGTTGTTGAGTTGCAAGACATTCATTCAGGAAAGCTGAGGTAATATACTGTATGGATGGCATTAACAGCACCAATATTAAAGAATTAGTGTATGGATGGGGTATATAGAAGTACTGTATGTGTGTGGAATATGTATAACTTAACATCAGATATGTAAATCTATATCAGAGTATGAAGTAAGAACTGACCGACCATCTTAACAAAATAGTGCCGATTCCACAGTGCTTTGTTTTGGTTTGCAAGCACCCTAACGAAAGAAACTGAACTGTGTAAATTACTCCTGAGTGAATTATTGGATGAATTTGATGACTCCACTATCAAACTATGGTAATAATAGAACTACCCGACAGATTTTGTGGCTACGGATACTGAATTTGTTGGAAATAATAAAGACTGACATGTGTGGTTGCATGGTTGTGGAGAATCATAACAAACCAAAGCCACTGTGGAATTGGCCCTAAGACTAACAAATATTATAGTAAGTTACCTGTGGAAAAGCTCCATCATTGCTTTCAGCCCCTGGAGCTGTAGGTTCCTGTTTGATACATGTGTCCTTGGTGTCCATACCTGAGGGAGGAAGATGGTAACATTCTTGGCAGTTCACATGTTAGAGAAATGGAAAAGAGTGGATGGTATATATGAAGAGATTTCAAAGTCAGGCTGACTAACAACACACATACAACACAATAATTCCTCCCTCCCTTATTATTATATTTAGAATGACTAAGACCATGAAATGGAAAAAAAGTAGATGTTTTGTATGAAGAGAATTCAAAGTCAGGCTGATTAACAACACACATACATCACACAATTCCTCCCTCCCTTATTATTATATTTTAAAATGACTAAGAACACAATCAGCATCCAGAATGTAAGTAACATAAAGACACAACAATGAACACTTTTATATTGCCACATTAAGTTCAACAGAAGATGACAAAAGTCACTCTGTCAAAAATCACATTAATATGTCATTAAATATGTTCTTTATCTCAACTTCTTGATCATGCACTATATTCACTCTATCTACAAACTTTCCCTCCTTCAAGAGGTTTGTGTAACAATATTATTTGTATATAGACAAGTTTTTTATTTTTCAATTTTCCTGGTACTACAACTAGTGGTTACTTTTCCCCTTGTTGTTACTTTATCTATAAACAAACGTAGTTATTATTGAGATACACACCACCTAAACCAAACCTGTGTGATATAAACACTGTCTTCTTAAGTTAGTAGGCCTACAGTAAGTTACAGTAGCCACCACCCAGATGGTACTACTTGGCTTATGTACCCTGTATATAATATAATAAATGTATACGTATAACTTACTTTAATCGTCAGTGGCATATACTTGAAGCAACTGCTTTGAGGAAGTGTTGAACCACAGTAAGACGGTCTGGATGATCACAACAAGAGATATATTGGTTTTAATAATGACAGATTTCAGCAACTAACATAATAATCATATAACATACAAGAATAATTACTATGTACATCTTAATGAGCTTCCCATCCGATGATCAAACTTGGGAACTTTGGATATGAGACCCAGGCACTATCACTGTACCATACAAATTGTGTGTTTATATGGATTGAGTTCATACAGTAATTCGCGACAATGAGGAAAAAATTAACTGCAGAATCTCTTTTTGGTAGAGTGGAGGCAATAGATTCTACCAAAACAATCCCAGGCAACAAATCACCTCAATGTTTCTGATAGAGGATCTGTTTCATGTAATGGTTTAAAGGATTCAGTAGCCCTCTAATCAAACGTTTCTCTTCTTAATTAATTAAATGCATCTTACTTGCCACCCACCAAGAAGGGAGGAGGTAACATCTGGTGCACCCGTACCACTCTTTAGGATACAATAAATTACGTTGTTCTAAGCGTAAAATTTTTTATGGTGAAATGTCTAGAATTTATTTAGCCAGGTATTAATGACAGTTGGGGGAGGTGGTGGCAGCGTGGATACAACGACGGACTGCAAATATCATGGACCAAGGTTCGAGTCCCGCAAAAAATGTCTGGCTTTTTTCCGAGGTGATCTGTTTGTTGTGCTGTTCGTCAAGTATCCTGGTTACGCCGACATCATGAAAATACCTCCTATACCGTCATGATCTCATAACATAGACGATGCTGTGAGTGACGATGTAGCTGCCCTCTCCATATAGTGACGTGTATAATAAATAAGGTGCCATCATCTAGTGGGACAGAAGAGAAACTACCAACACTCATCTAGTGCGACATCCAATAATCTCGGGGCCTCGCAAGAGTCACGGGCTATTGTCAGCCTACAATCCCGCGATTGAGGTAAAAAAAAAAAAAAATAGAATTACCTCCCCTATTTCTTAAAAAAATGGACACTCCTTCTCTCAGTTCCACCTGACTACTACCCTATCTGCCTGCACCTGTACTTCACCAAGGTTAACCCATTAAACCCGGGCGGGTTCTCTCTGGCCTGCCTAGGTCAGAGAAGAGCTGGGAATCGAACAACCTTTCCTGCCAGCAGGTTTTTTCCCCAGCCACTTGTGGCAAATTGCTCATGTGGCATCGCTGCTATGGGTGACGTTTGGCACCATACTGCAACTCCTCTCACTGCCATCAATTGTGTTATTACTTCTTATAATTGTTTTCCAGTCACTCTCATACCCCAGTTAGGTCCCAGTAGCTTGTTCCTGTTAGGTCCACGTTGTTGTCGTTATTGTAGTTCCCCAGACTCTCTGGCCGAGAAGTTCAGAGTCGGGTTGACCGAAGCCGCGCAGATGCTCGGAACCCCCAAATGAGAGTCAGGGAGAGAGTGAGATCTGTTTCTTCGAAGGCAACATGGGCATGTACAGTCGGCGGCAAAGGTCCTGTCGCCTCACTTGCTTCACCGAGGCACGCGATGTTCATAGACTCGAGATTATTAAGAGTAGAAAACGTGTGTATTTCTCGAGTCCATGAACACTGCCTGTCTCAGTGAAGCAGGTGAGGCGACAGGACTTCTGCCGCCGACTGTACCCTCGAGCCAACATTCCCACCGTCTGTAGTCTTCCTTGTTGTGTCACCCAATCGGGCGATCTCGTCGGCTACTCAGAAGGAATGAGAAATAGTCAGTGAGACAGACAGAATAGGCCAGGGTGTGGTAGAGGATGCCGGATTCCTCATTTCTGGATAGAATCAGCCCTCACCAGTGTGTTGCTGGGTAGTTGTGAAGTGTGCTGGGTAGTTTTACATGAACACATCTTTCCCCACCAGTGTGTTGATGGGTGGTTGAGAGGTGTGCTGGGTGTCCAAGTTGTTTGCCCCAGTTAGATCCCGGTAGTTTGCCCCAGTTAGGTCCCGTTAGTTTGCCCTAGTTAGGTTCCGGTAATTTGTCCTAGTTAGATCCCGGTAGTTTACCCCAGCTTGATACCGGTAGTTTGCCCCAGTTAGATTTATGTGAACCACATGTGAACAGTAGTGTGTAAACTTTGGTAACACCCCTACGGAAACCATTTTCGTACAAAAATTAATTTAACTAACCATAGTATCAAAGGTTTCACAGATACTCTAAACACATTGACTACTGTTGTCGTCTTTCAGTCAAACGTCTTGGTTTAGTAGCGTTATCTGGCAACTCGTCACGTCCTATCATGTGCCTTAAAATAACGCCTACATGACGTATAATAGGATTTATAACTTCAGGTATCTTTTAGTATTAAAAATATATATACCTGTATATGGAAAGAATGCAATTTTCCTCAACATTTTGCCCACAAATGTCAGTAGGAGACTACTATTATAGCTGGTAGTATCCAGCAACTTATACATTTTTTCTATACTAACGTGAGAGGTATCACGGAAAATACAAAGTGGAACAAAGATGGTGGCTGTTCAGTTTCTCTTATGCTGGGGTCACACATTGGCGAATCGGCAGCACGAATGGCCGCAGACATAAAAATTGCCGATTCGTTCTGGATTTCCTGTCCGGAAATGGCGAAGCCTAGACCATTTTGAGCGAACCCCATCGTAATGTCCTTCTACCACCCCACGTGCATTTGCCCTGCCAACGCAGGCGCAATATATTTGAGGGAAGGTCACAGCCTACGGCGATGTATCCCCCAACTTGCGATGGCGATGTATTGTAAGGCTGGCGAATCCACTACGATGTGATGCCATTTAGGGCGATAATTTGCAATTAATTCTCGCATGCATTGATATTGCCCTTCGTTCGTCTAGCGATAATTCGCTAGACATTCGTGGGCACGTTGTGGGTGGGGCACTGTGTATATATAGTGGGTGCCCAGTACCTAGCTACACAGTGCCCAAAATACCCCTTCAGCAGCTGCATTGCCATCATGGAGTACCTTAATCTTATCACTGAAGACATTGTGGAGGATCCTGAATTCGTGAAAGGTTTTCTTGCCATTCTTTGGCATTTTGGGCATGGTGGTGGGGTGGGGGCACGTGTAGCAGGTGGCGAGGGAGCGTCCATGTATCGCAGTGGTTGGGTGAGAGTGAGAGACTGAACGTCGTCCCCTTCTTCCGTATGGGCGAGCGAGCTGAGCAAGCGTGGAGATGCTTCGTTAACACATCGTCAGTCCCTGCAGTTGCTCGATACACCCCCACAGCATTGCCATTATTGGCGTTCCTATGGAGATAGAACGCAATTGGGATGCTATTTTATGGCAGGTAATGGCAAATCACGTATGACCTTCCCGTTAATCAACTGCGACTCCGAGGCTGGATGGCTAAAGTTTTGACATTTTCAAAAGTTTTGGCAATCCCCCAAGATGGTGTGCCAAACTCGGCAACACCACTTCGAACCTAGAAGAACGCAAGCGAATGAGCAGGCGAATTCCTGGCGTTTTGAATGTAACGGACCAAGAATCGGCCATATTTGGGCTTCATGGTCATTCGCGCAGCCGATTCGCCAATGTGTGACCCCAGCATTATGTAGGGTCTCTAGCATTGGGGGATTCTTGCCTAACACCACGACCAGGTGGGTGGGCGAGAATCTGGGTTGTATCTGGGTGACGATTACGCGAAAAATGCTCCAATTTACTTCATTCCTTCTCCTAAACTTCAATGCCTAGACTCTTAACTTTAATTTCTTTCTCACTATCAACTCCTCTTTCTAATGAGACCAACCCCAGCTCTCTACGACTCTTATTAGTTATGGAGATAAGAGGTGATAAAGAGGAGTACCTTTCAACGCGAGAGGTGGTGTTCGTTCGTGATGGCTGGCCATGGCCTCTGTCATCACTTCCTCATGCCACTCTGTGTGGAAACTCATCACTATCATATGATGACAAAGATATATTCCGTTCCCAGACAATTGCAGAGTCTGATAACCTTGCAGGAATGAGACGGGAACATGGAGGCTGCAATTGTGTAGTGGAAGTAACAGGTGGTACGATGGTTGACACAGAAACGGATGTGGTGGAAAACTTGTCTGGAGGCTCAGTCATCTCTGTTGTAGTATAGGAAATTAGCGACCCACGCTGTAGTACTGTGATAGGCTATGGGCTATTGGCGGAAAGAAACAAATCCCACTCAATTGGTCCAATTGGGCTAGAAAATAGCAATGACAGTCATAGCCATCAGCCACACTCTACAATATGACAGTCATAGCCATCAGCCACACTCTACTATATGACAGTCATAGCCATCAGCCACACTCTACCATATGACAGTCATAGCCATCAGCCACACTACAACGCCTATTATTGCCATGGTTCATTTAATACTCCATCATTAAGTTATATAAAACACACCTGAATGGGTCGTCACTGTACAGCCACAATCAAATATCCACGTACACTTTCCTTCCATCATAGTAAATATCTTGGTATTAAAGAGTAACACTTGTATGATTTTGCAACACCTCATAATAATAATTGAGGGGGATGAGTTGACGTAAGGTGTTGTAAGACTATAGTTTGTTATGATACTGATTTATTTGCACAGTGGAAGAAAGCTGTCGGTGGTTATTTGATTGTGGCTGTACATTACATTATATCATGTTCTATACCTACTGAAGCTAATTTAATTAATTAAAACACACCTGAATACTTACTATGGGTCGTCACTGTACATTACATTATATCATATTTTATACTTACTGGAGCTGGTTTAATTAAACCACACCTGAATACTTACTATGGGTCGTCACTGTACACCAACCACACACAATGAAGGGATGGAATGTACTAACTTAACTCACATTCACACTCCAAGTCTGTAGGCTACCAGTTGTCATGTGAACATGTACAGCCACAATCAAATAACCACCGACACTTTCCTTCCATCGTGCAAAATAAATCAGTATCATATCAAAATATAATCATACAACACCTTACGTCAACTCAACCCCCTCAATTATTATTATGAGGTGCTGCAAAATCATAGAGGTGTTGTTCTTTATTACCAAGATATTTACTACGATGGAAGGAAAGTGTGGGTGAATATTTGATTGTGGCTGTACAGTACCAAACAAACATTATTGACCACCAACATAAAGTATTGCTACCAAATAACTCTATGTCGGGGTTACACATTAATTAATTCATTTAAATTATTTGTATAATAAAATCCATATAGACTTTTCTAAGCAGTAAATAAGGGATGTATTTAATGGCATATAATAGTGTTGGTATGTTAGAGTGCCTTAATTCTCTCTCTCTCTCTCTCTCTCTCTCTCTCTCTCTCTCTCTCTCTCTCTCTCTCCTTGGTCCATCGATTATACAGTCAGAGACACGTTCATAAATACCAATGTAGATTTTTGTACGACTGACTGACTCTCTCTCTCTTTCTCTCTCTCTCTGCCAATCAATGAGTGTCTCACAACACACACACACAAACACACTCTCTCTCTCTGCCAAATCAATATGAGTGAAACACACACACACCTCTACATTGCAAAACACACACAGACACACACACACCTCTACATTACAAAACACACACACACACACACCTCTACATTGCAAAACACACACACACACACCTCTACATTACAAAACACACACACACACACACACCTCTACATTACAAAACACACACACACACACACACACATCTCTACATTACAAAACACACTCAGACACACACACACACACACTCACCTCTACATTGCAAAGCACACAGACACACACACACATCTACATTATAAAACACACACACAGATACACACACCTCTACATTGCAAAACACACACACACACACACCTCTACATTACAAAACACACACACACACACCTCTAAATTACAAAACACACACACACACACCTCTACATTACAAAACACACACACACACACACACACCTCTACATTACAAAACACACACACCTCTACATTACAAAACACACACACACACACTCACACACACCTCTACATTACAAAACACACCCACACACACACTCACACACACCTCTACATTACAAAACACACACACACACACACCTCTACATTGCAAAACACACACACAGACACACACACCTCTACATTGCAGCACACACACACACACACACCTCTACATTACAAAACACACACACACACACATCTCTACATTACAAAACACACACACAGACACACATACACCTCTACATTGCAGCACACACACACACCTCTACATTACAAAACACACACAGACACACACACACCTCTACATTACAAAACAAAACACACACACACACACACTCACCTCTACATTACAAAACACACACCTCTACATTGCAAAACACACACACACACAGACACACAAACACATCTACATTATAAAACACACACACAGATACACACACCTCTACATTGCAAAACACACACACACACACCTCTACATTACAAAACACACACACACACACTCACACACACCTCTACATTACAAAACACACACACACACACCTCTACATTACAAAACACACACACACACACACACCTCTACATTACAAAACACACACACACACCTCGACATTACAAAACACACACAGACACACTCACACACACCTCTATATTACAACACACACACACACACACTCACACACCTCTACATTACAACACACACACACACACAACTCTACATTACAAAACATACTCACACACACACAGCTCTACATTACAAAACACACACACACACCTCTACATTACAAAACACACAAACACACACCACTACATTACAAAACAAACACACACACACACCTCTACATTACAAAACACACACACACACACAGCTCTACATTTCAAAACACAACACACACACACCTCTACATTACAAAACAAACACACACACACACCTCTACATTACAAAACACACACACACACACCTCTACATTACAAAACAAACACACACACACACCTCTACATTACAAAACACACTCACACACACACAGCTCTACATTTCAAAACACAACACACACACCTCTACATTACAAAACAAACACACACACACACCTCTACATTACAAAACACACACACACACACCTCTACATTACAAAACAAACACACACACACACCTCTACATTACAAAACAAACACACACACACACCTCTACATTACAAAACACACACACACACACCTCTACATTACAAAACAAACACACACACACACGGGACATCAAGGAGTGAAGACGTCCTCACACAGTTCCTCACACAGCTCCAATAGAATTCATCAATATCTATTTGTAAACATGGATTGGAGTCAAGCTCGTTTAAAATTGGAAACATAAAAGTGAATGAAGGAAATAAGTGAAAACAGTGCAGTGAATATAAAGTAACAAAAAGTGTAAATGCGGAGAGAAAAAATAGTGAATCTGGCAACTCTGCCGGTACAGCCGGTGGAGACTCAGACGACACAAAGTAAACAAACCGTAAGTAAAATAACCAAATATAAGTTTGTCGGACAGAAGAGAGGGAAAGAAGAAGAAAAAGAATGATGATTATTATACCTTAGTGGAGTTTGAAGATCTAAACAAGGTAATAAAAAGAGTTAAAAAACTGGAGGATGAGGTAATGGAAACAAAAGAAGCATTAATGGAAACAAAAAGGAGAAATGAGGAATTAGTAAAGGAAATTAATAGGAAAGATATAGTATTAGAAGAGATGTCACCTGAACTAAAAACAGTAATATCTAAAACAAATTAAATAGGGGGAAATCTAGTGGAGCAGAAGAAAGATATAAACAAAATTAAACAAAAAGCAGATGTGTTGGTTAAGGCCAGTAACATAAGAGAAAAATTAAGAAAGTGAAGAGAAAATAGAACAGGCAAATGAAGTAGTAATTGCATGCAAGGAAGAAGTGGTTAAAACATATGCACAGATTCTAAAAGAAAAAGAAGAGATTAAAAAAAAACTTGAAACAAGATAATGGAGTAATAGACATAAAGAAAGAAGTCAGAGAAGTAATAAGAAAAAATGTAAAGTTTGTCAGAGACAATTGATATGAATAAATCAAAAATAATATATGGAGTAAAAGAAGAGGAAGTGAGAAATAAAATTGCTATAGGATTTTTGAAATATACTGAGCGCTAAGGCGTTGGCCACTTCCGAGATTTACCTGACTGCTACGTTGCCAGATCTCGTCTGGACAATTATAAGATTAGATCCTCATTAAAAATGACAGCTATTATAGCCCTCACTAACCCACCGCCTGTTCTCTCTCTCTCTCTCTCTGTTGCCTATATATATCGCTTGCCGTTAACAACAAAACATAAAAGTAAATTTTTCCTTTTCTGTTGACACATTATGTTGTATTATAAATGCGACGCTTTTCTGAGGGTATAACCTAATATTTCGTTTGTTTCGACTCTTTTTTTTTCCTCACCACCACGTGCAAAGATAGGTCCTCTATTTGCTTTCTCTTCTGAAAAGTACTTATTTACATTATAAATAAGTTCTCTCTCTCGACTATGTAAAACATGATAGTGAGTAGCAGAGGTGCTGCTCCATCTTGAGCAGTGATGCCACTCCATGGGATTTATCCCAAGATCTTGGGATTTTGGGCTTGGCCTTGGGATATTGGGATTGTTGTTAGTAAATAGTGGAAATCTTGGGATTTCTAGATATTCATGGAACGGCCTTTTATTTATTATTATTATTATTATTATATACAAGGTCAGGCTTGGCACTACTTTTTGTTGCACAGTCATGATATGAGTTCTCACAGGTTCTGTTCCTGTGAATTTTGGTTCAGTACGAGTTACGAAGGGAAGGTTACGTAACCGTCCCCTTCCCCCACCCACCCCCACCCCTGCACTGTGGGATTCGGGTCCCGATCGTGTTCTGTGTTTAGTGTTGCTTGAACTTTAACAGGATCGAGTTGATCCCTACAATAAGTGATTAGCGTCATACGATTCCCAGTATTAAAGTTAAAATGCGAGATTCTGAAGAGCCAGGAGGAAGTGGTAGTAATACTCCTCCACGAAAAAAGAACAAACTGTGGTATCAACAATCCTTTAATAATGAGTGGTTACAAGATCCTGAGCTGAAAGACTGGATAAAGGCAGACCCAAAGGACAAACATAGTGTGTACTGTGTGTGACGTGAAACTGAACAATTGTAATAAGTCTGCCCTTTTGAGGCAGAAAAGTACCACTAAACACTTGAAACTTTTTTAAACAAAGAAACACACTCTGAATATTCAGCAAATTTTAAAGAAACCAAGAGAAAAGCCTCAAAATAAGGTAGCAAAGGCAAAGTTGCTTCTAACCGGCTATATTGCAAAACATGGAGTTCCATTTCAACAAGTTAACCACCTAGTGGAAGTCACCAAGAAGATGTTCCCCGACAGTGAAATTGCTCATGGAATAAAAATGAAAAACTAAAGCTTCCTACATTCTACAGGATGGCATCGGGCAGGAAGAAAAAGAGTCAGTTGCAAAAAAGTGCAAAAACAATAAGTTTTCTCTAATTATTGATGGATGCACAGACATTTCTGTTTCACAAGTCCTTGCTGTGATGGTTCGGTTTTATGATGAAGAAAAGCGTAGGGTTACTGATGCACTTTTAGATGTAATTGAGGTAGATGATGCAAATGCTGAAAGTCTATATAAATCTGTTAAGGAGCTACTGCAGTGCAATGAAATACCTCTACACAACATCATAGGTTTTGGCAGTGACAACTGCTCAACAATGTTGGGGGCACATAAAGGATTTCAGGCATACCTTAAAAAGGATGTTCCATCTGTTTTTATTCTTGGATGTGTTTGGCATTCCTTTGCATTGTGTGCCAGTCATGCAGCTAGCACTTTACCTTCATGGCTTGAATCTTTCTTGAAGGATGTTTGCAATTATTTTGCCCGCAGCAGCAAACGCCAGCATCTCTTTCAAATGATACAAGATGTTGCCCAGACTCCTAAACACAATGCTGAAACTGTCACAGACCCGGTGGCTCACAAGAGGTGCTGTTGTGTCAAGAGTATTAGAGCAGTGGGATGCTTTACTGCTGTTTTTCCAAGGGGAATCCAAAATAGATAAAGTAGATGGAGCTGCACATATACATAACACAATGACTACCCCAGGAACGAAGCACATGTTACTGTTTCTCAACTATGTTCTTCGTAAAGTAGATAGAATGAACATTGAGTTCCAGTCACAGTACTTTCGACTTTTATCTCTGTATTCCACTATATGTGATGAATACAGAAGAATCATATCAATGTTTGTAAGAGAAGAAGTATTTCAATCACACAGGCTGAACAACATAGATCCCCATAATCCTGAATTATACAAGGCAGTTAATGATATTGAACTTGGTGGCAGATGTGAGGCCATTTTTATCAAGGAGCCTCTAGGATAAAATGAAAAGAGGTTTCGCCTTGACTGTCTTAAATTTTTGGCAGAGCTCTGTGGTCAAATGCGAAAGAGATTTAGTTTTGAGGAAGACAGCATTCTTGCCATGCTAAAAGCTCTTGAACCCAAAGAAGCACTCTCACCCCAAAGGAGCTTACAATGTATCATAAAATTGGCAGTTAAATTTCCTACACTGATTATGGAAGAAGATTTGGATGACCTACAGGATGAGTGGAAGAATTTGCTACATTTCAAAGAGTCACTGAAAAACATGAGTGATTCAGCAACTAGTTTCTGGCTAGAACTGCGGGCAGTAAAAGATGGCAATAACTCTCAGAAATTCAAGCTTCTACCTGATTTTATGTGTAGCCTTCTGGCTCTACCACATTCGTCAGCATGTGTTGAGAGAATATTCTCACAACTTAACATAATCAAAACTAAAAGAACAAATAAACTGCATGTATCAACGGTTGCAAACCGTCTGCTGGCAAAGCCAGCAATAACAAGGCAAGGAGCGACGTGTTGTCAGTGGGAGTCATCGGCATCATTAATAAGAGATGTAGCAGATGGTCATTGTCACAAAAGATATCTCGCCAGGGAAGCTGCCAGGAAGCAGAAAGAAGTGACTACAGTATACCCTGATGATGCTGAGCTCCCCAGTGAAGAGGAAGAATAGCCTCTGCCTATATTTCTTCAATAAGTCTTCAAATTTCAGGTGAGGATTATCATTTTTGTTAATCTTGGGATATTTTGTCCAATCTTGGGATTTTTTGTGTGCTAGTCTTGGGATATTGAACATTTCAGAGTGGCATCACTGATCTTGAGTGGTAGCCAGAGGAAAAGTGACGGTAGTGACCTGAGTTGACAGGTGGAGGTTACACACTTATCCCTGAATACACTCACCCTAGGTGCACTGGCAACGTCGGAAGAATATTCTGTCCAGTGTTGTGATACATATATATATTATCATTGTTAATATGAGAAGTAAATGATACTTTCATATACCTACATGGCCTTAGTAGTGAAGTAAATGTATACGCAATAATTTAGATTAATTTAGCATTAGTAAATAGCTGATATGAGAGAGTGAGTGAAGTGTATTGGTCTGATTTGGCAGAATTGCGGGAGGGAAAAACGTCCCAACAGCCAACGCCTCAGCGCTCAGTATATTTCAAAAAGACTGTAGAGATAAAGAAGAAATGAACAAAATCACAGGTATAATGCAAACCATAATGAAAGAAGAGGAAGAAGTAAAGATAGAAAAATTCCACAGAATGGGGAAATATAACAAAGATAAAATGAGATCACTGTGACGGTGATGTGAGAATGATCGATAATGTAATTTATAATATGACAATTACAACTTACCTTGCCCGGTTCAATTTATGATCTCGTTGGTTGGCTGCAGCGAAGAACAAAAAGTCGGGGATTAATTCCCCATTTTAGGCCTCAATCACCACGCACATAGAATTTTTTTTGTTAAGGGTTCTTCCCGATGTATATGTATTTATATAGATAACAAATCTACTGGTGCATTCAAACAACCAATTGCAAATTTCTATATTTATTCAACTCCAGTATGCCAACATGAATAAATTAATTTCACACACACACACACACGCTCACACGCCACGCTAGCTAACTCGCTCTCGCTACCTCTCGGCTCTCGCTCGTATACGTGACGATAGTCTAGCTTACGTTAACAGTGTAGTATTCTATCAATGCTACGCAAGTTGGAATATTTTTCTAATGTCTCACACTTTAGAGTCTCACAACACACTCGTAATTTTCTTCAAAGATCCAGCTCCCCCTCACCTTAATTCAGTTACTGAACTAGCGTCAATGCAACTAGTCAGTATACAACTGTAATGCCTTGTGAATCGTGGTAATTATCCAACGATTCGACGTTTACGTTGTTCACCCCACTCAAAACGTGGAGGTAATTCAGGCGAGCGTAAGCCGACGGTACGAGTGTGTTCCCTTCTTCAAGTGTGTCTTGTCCCCAACTGACCCCAATTCTTCATCCTTAACTGGAGAATGTAAGTTCAAATTTCTACTGACTCCTCCTCCTATCTGTGTTCGTTTTTTTCCTAACTGGCTACGATTTACATGGTACCCACTCGTACTTTAGTTATACATGCAATTTCAATTTACCTATGGCGTACTAATAATTCCCGATAATCTCCCTCCACTTCACGATCATTTGCAATACCATAAGTTACCCTGGTAGCATAATTGATTAATACATTCTGTAATTAACGTACGAACACCTTATAGGACAAGATGTGCAAATTCAGTTGAACCATGACCCTTTTTCCCTTTTTCTACCTGGTCTATTTTTGCTACTACCTGCGGATTAACTAGCTGCACCCACAACTTAACCCACTCCTGTCTCCTTTGTCTCATCTGTATGGAATATTCCAGAACATTCTCAGTATGGAATTTTCCAACTCTCTGTAATTCAAATTACGTCACGAGTATTTTGTCTGACTCGTGACAATCACTAAAGATAATTATACAAAGAAGTAACATGGTAGAAACTGTATTGAGAAATGCCAGGAATTTGAAGGACTCCGAAGAATGGAATAATATACAGATAGTTAATGCCTAACCAAGGAAGATAGAGAAATACTCAGAGAAAAAGTGGAAGAAGCAAAAAGGAAGAACAATGAAAGAACTGAAGAAGAAGAAAGACATTTTTTCTACAGAATAGTGGGAATGCAAATCAAAAAATGGTGGAAAAAAAAGATGTCAACTAGGGAAAATATACAGAAATTAAAAAATAAAAATTATATACTCAAAATGTAGATGGTATTATATCTGAATCAACAGAAATTAAAGATGTTATACAAGAAGAAAACTCACAGATAATATGCTTCACAGAAACTAAGTTAAATAATCTATCTATCTATCTATAGCTCTGACGCCTCGTTCCCTCCGGGAACTCCCCCCCAAGGGGGTGGCCACGGCAGAAGTGTCTCCAGTTCTCCCTGTTCCAACACTCCCTCCTTACTTGTTCAAGCCCTACTCTGCCCCTCACGTTTCTCTCCTTTACATACTCTTCCACTCTGTTCTGCCATCTGACCGGAGGTCTGCCTCTCACACCAGGTCCCACAACTTCACTTCCATACACCTTCTTTACAAATTCCTCGCCTTGCATTCTCTGTACATGTCCAAACCATCTCAGAGTATTACGCTTCACTCTCTCAACCACTCCACACACAATACCAATTGCCTTCTCACTCATACCACATCTCTCGTACACACTCTCATTTCTTACTGTAAACACACACAAGTGACAAAGGATTCTCCTTTCCACCACAATGGTGTGGTAAAAAAGTCATGTTAGTTTTGCAGTAGTATTTATACAGTTAGTTTATATGTTAGTGTGGTTTTATTGCTACCTTTGCTTCCTACTCCCATTCCGACACCCTCGATCACCCAGCACTCTCCCCTAAACTCATACTGGCAAGTGTTTCGGGTAAGAAAGTGGAAACTGGTGGTTCACACCTTGTGGGGTACACACAAAGACAAGAACATGGGATAATAATGAGTATTTAGGACTAATAAGTTTCACGGAGAAGAACCTCAAAGAAATGCTACAAAAGATGGAAGACAAATCTCAAAGGTTAATATTAACAGGAGACTTTAACACTAATATAGATTGTAGAAATTATGAAGCAAAGGTAACAGAAAACCAATGGAATAATAAATTACTAGATTTAATCCAAGACTTCTTGTTAACACAACACATTACTAATAATACAAGAATAAGAGGACCTAATGAACCATCACTATTAGACTTAATATATACTATAAATGAAAATGAAATTAATAATATAGAATATAAACCACCTTCAGGAAAATGTGATCATGTTGTAATAAAATGGGATTTCTTAATATCATATAACATAATAGAAGTCCAAGATAGACCAAACAAAATACAAAACTTTAAAAAAGGCAACTTCAATTAATTAAAAGAATATTTCAGAAATATTGATTGGAAAGAGAAAATGGACGTTGAAAACATAAATGAACAATATTTAATTTTTTGCAAAATATATAATGAAGTAGCTCAGTGCTTCTATGCCTAAACGGCTACAAATTGTTATAAAAATGCAAAGGGTGGAGTCACAAAATACTAATGACGAATAACTAAGAGATGATACTTGTTTATTTTTCCAGTTATCTTGAGATGTTTGCATGCCTACTGCTGGAGAGGAGGGTGGGTGCAAGTTTTTTTGTGGATAATATATATATATATATATATATATATATATATATATATATATATATATATATATATATATATATATCGGCAATAAATTCCATAAAATAATACCAAATTTTGAGGTGATGGTTTGCCCCTGTTCAGATTAATTGGGTTAGGTTAGGTTAGGTCTAACTAATTCAATAACTTTCTTACCTTTATATAGGGAGAGGTAATTTTTGTACTACATTGCAAATCTAGTTTATTAAGTATGTGTGTTTAATATGTCAAGTACCAGATACTCTATTCCCTTCCTTTTAGCTGTTTCTTACCATGGTAGGTTACTACAGTAAATCCTTTACTTCCAGGACTACGTGTGTGTACTGTGAACGTGCATTCGATGACTCAAAGGATGCATTAGATAGAGAATTTAATTGGCTATCTAACAGTTTTTTTCATTTTTAATCTAATATCCATAAATAAGGAGATATTGATGTCCAAAACCGAAAAATATTTAAAAAAAAAAGGAAAAAAAAAATATTTGTGTGTGTACATTTCTGTGTGTATCTCTGTGTGTGTACATGCTATCTCGTGTCTTTTCGTGTGTGTAGATAGAGAATTTAATTGGCTATTTAACCGTTTTTTTCAATTATATTCTAATGTCTAAAAATAAGGAGACATTGATGTCCAAATTAAAAAATCTTTTCCAAAACTCTTATCTCTCTCACCTCTCTCACTTTATCCCTTTCTCTCTCTATTTCTATCTAACCTTTTTCATGTCTGTTTATGTGTGTAGATAGAAAAGTTTACGGGCTATCTAACCATTTTTCCATTTTTATTCCAGGATCCAGGAGTAAAGAGGCATTGATGTCTGTCACAGTCAAGGCATTAAGTTTCCTAAAATCTAAGCAGATCCTTTGTGACCCATCTGCTTACCTCACTTTGACTCAAATAAAGATGATCTACTAACGCTTTCAGGGCCCGTGTCGCACTGTTTTTCGGGAATAACTCTGTAACTAAAGGTTGGATTAGTATGATGTTTTGCCACGTGTTATTTCACACCTTCCGCTAATTTTTGGCACTATAATGGATTACCAAAAGTGAATAATTAAGACACTTGTCCCCGAGAAATGTGTAATTTTTATGAAATTTAACACTGGGATATGAACGATCATAGTGTGACGTATATACCATGTCAGTTCACAGGCTCCACCCATCCCCTTCTTTCTCACCCCCACCTCTCTCTCTCTCTCTCTCTGGTCTCGAAACTTTGTTCGAAAATACAACACGGTCACAAGTTTTAGTCCTAAAAATATGTATAGGTATATAATGTTAGCAGGCATTATGTTTTAATGTTATTGTTATCACTTTTTATCATATAGTGATACATAACAGCGAGGATATATATATGGTAGAGTTGTGTACGGTAACGCCAGTGCTTGACGTGATAGCAATGCTTTGTTGGAATTCAGGAGTGGTGTGTTTCATTCGTGTGAAATGGGTACACATGGACGAAGTGCTTTACACACAGTCAGATGCTGTGTGAGAGCCAACGGTGTCTGTCATGACGAAGATGTTACATTGTCCACGTGGCTGTAGGAACGCTTTTGTCACGCGGCTGTACTCTACGTACAGTTGCGCACAGATGACTCAAGGCCACCTCATCCACCAATATGCTGGTGTTGTATATGGTAACGGTGGCAGCTTTTTTTTTTTTTTTTTTTTTTTTTTTTTTTTAATTAATTGCACCGTAGCGTCAATCAACAGGCAGGCAACAATACATACGGGTAGGTGGGACCCATGAGAATACAATGACTGCAACCACACATACACACGCACACACACACACACACACACACATCACACACACCCATCACGAAAACATAACAGAATGGAGCACAAGCATACAGACAAATATTTACACTATGACCTATTTAAATCCACAAAAACGAGGGTGGCGTACCAGAAGTTCCTCCAGAACCTGGTGGTTCAGCAGGTGTCGACAAACCACATCAAGTGGCAGGCCCCGGGGCAGCAAGTGTCGGACAGTGGGGCAGGCCAGGCAATAGTGCTCTACAGTATTAGCACGAGGTGCTAGACACATCCGACACTCAGTGAAGGGAGGCTCACCCTGCATCCCAGCAACCTGCCACGGTGGCCGGTAGCCAAGCCTCAAACGAGCAGAGACTACATTGTGCCTCCGAACCATGAGGCCTCGACGACGGTAGGAATATTTGTGATGGCAGACAGACTCGTAATGTGTGATGGAGATGCTGAAGGGCCTCTCTGCATCCCTACGTCGCCGTACAGGGAGGAGAGCGGCGGAGCGGACTTTAGAGAGGTAACATGTCAGGGAGAGAGGACGTCCAACACCACGAGGAGGCAGATGGCAGGCTTCCTTTGCGAGTCTGTCAACTGTACCATTGTGACGTAAACCTACATGGGATGGCACCCATAAAAATTTGACAGTCAAGTTACGATGACGCAATAAGGACAAAAACGATAAAATCTGCTGAACAACAGTAGAGTGTGTGGGCTGAACACTAGAGAGAGAATGAAGGGCAGGTCTGGAGTCACAAAAAATGGCAGCATTCACTCCACGTTGACAAACAAGACTAACAGCATCCAGAATGGCATACAGTTCACACAATGTTGAGCTAGAGTGGTTACAGAGACGACGGCCAACCCAGCCCCCTGGAGGTGACTCCATGTCAGGTGAGAAAACGGCACAACCTGCTGCACCATCCAATTGCAATGAGCCATCAGTGTAGAGGCAGTATGGATCTGTGATGGAGGATGTCACTGTTTCTATGTGTTCCAGAGCCAACTGCCGCTGTAGAGAAGGCAGTTCCGACTTGGAAGTAGGTGTGAAGCTCACATCAGGTGTTGGTAGCATCCAAGGAGGGGGTCCTGCGGGGATGTCGGCCACCATTATATCTATATTAATACTACGGAGCATAGAGGAAACAGACCTTATAAGAGTACGTCCAGCAGGCAGTATGGGAGGGACCGGGTAGTTTGGTCTAAGAGAAGTCCTGACTAACTGAGAGTAATGGGGTGAAAGATGTGGGAAATGGAGGCACTTGACAGTGAAGCAAGTAACATTAGAATAAATTCTCCCCACTAACGGGGGAAGACGCAACTCACGCTGCATGTTCACTATCCTGGTCGACATTGGACAACCGAGAATTATTCACATTGCTCTATTCTGAAATTTTTCTAAAGTTTCAAGAGTAGCCCTGGGAAGTTGAATCAGAGCAGGGGAGAGGTAATCAACAACTGAACGGATAAAAGCAATATAGATAGTCCTGGCTACTGGGATGGAGATGCCCGAGGAGTTGTTGGTGAGCCATTGAAGTGGCGTAAGTCGGCGCTGGAGACGACCCAATAAGTCCTGGACAATGGGATGGTCTTGAGGTCTGGCAGGGACAATTGGCCAAATATTGACTGGTGCACCCAGGTAGCGATACTGGGAACACATGGGAATGACAGTCCCTCCAATGGTGAACACTGGCCGAGCTTGAGGAAGGCGGCAGGTGAATATTCTGCTCTTATCTGGGGAGACAATAATGCCACAGTGAGAGGAGGACACAGAGAAGGAGTCAAGAAACCGCTGGAGATCCCTTGGTGAGGTGGAATGAACACAGATATCATCAGCATAGCACGTAATTGTAGTTCCAGGTATATCAGGGAGAGAAGTGAGCAGCCGATGCATCAGAATATTATATAACAATGGGCTGAGAACACCCCCTTGAGGCGTACCAAGATGAAAACTGCGCAAAGGACTGAGCGCACCACTGAAAAACACACGGGAGGTCCTGTTACTCAGGTAGCCCCGAATTCACCGTAATAGATTACCCTTTATCCCAAAGTCAACCAGTTGATCCAAAATGACGTCTCTATTAGCAACATCGAAGGCACTTCGAAGGTCAATGAAGGCCACCACACTGTCCCTGTTAAGGCGAGTGTACAGGTCGACTAGGCAGTGGTGTGTGCTCCGTTGGGGAAGGAAACCAAACAGCCATGGAGAAAGGCGATCTTCCAGTCTGTACATGAGACGATTGAGTAAGATTCTCTCCATAACTTTACAAAAACAGGAAGTCAGGGAAATAGGCCTGAACTTCGCAGTGCCGGGCTTAGGGATGGGTATTATTGTGCTGTTGGTCCAGGCTCGTGGTACACAACCATCACGAAGACAAAGATTGTACAGTAGAAGTAGAGGGTTCCCAGGAACTTGTTGAAGTAAGCGCAGCACAGCATAAGTAATACCATCATCACCAGGGGAAGAAGCTCTACCCCGAGAGAGAGCACGTCGCAACTCCTCCTCAGTTATCACCTCTGCATCATCGTCTTGTAATGGTAAACTATTATCTGATGGTGTCACTGACAGATCAGGGCGGACGTAGGGTTAATTATTATATTATCATTACAACACATATAATTAAATACTGAAGTTTTATTTCATGTGAGACAAACCCGTTTCGGTACTGATGCAGTATTCGAAAATCGTGTTTCTCCCATGAATGAATGTTGGCTATCATTATTTGGATATGTGTTGTAATATGTCCGTAATGATTATAACATATTATTCATTATCAATATAATACGTTTACTTACATGATATTTATTAGAGAACAGTTAAACCCGCATATTGACAAATTATAATTGGGTTTGTTTCGCCCGAACAGACGACTGAATTTCGGTTCAATTCATAGCTGCCACCGTCCATCGGCTACGTCTAATGTCTGCTCTGTTGCAAGATGATACATAATAAATGCTTCCAATATATATATATATATATATATATATATATATATATATATATATATATATATATATGAAAAAGCTTGTGACCGTGTTGTATTTTCGAACAAAGTTTTGAGACCAGAGAGAGAGAGAGAGAGAGAGGTGGGGGAGAGAGAGAGGTGGGGGTGAGAAAGAAGGGGATGGGTGGAGCCTGTGAACTGACGTGGTATATACGTCACACTATGATCGTTCGTATCCCAGTGTTAAATTTCATAAAAATGACGCATTTCTCGGGGACAAGTGCCTTAATTATTCACTTTTGGTAATCCATTATAGTGCCAAAAATTAGCGGAAGGTGTGAAATAACACGTGGCAAAACATCATACTAATCCAACCTTTAGTTACAGAGTTATTCCCGAAAAACAGTGCGACACGGGCCCTGAAAGCGTTAGTAGATGCCTATCTTCGCAGATTTGAACGGTTTGCCATTAGTCAATTATAAAGACTCCTCATATTCATCTCACATATTGGAGTATACAAACAATAACTAACAAAGCACAATTTATTAGATTATCACAAAATAAACTCCCGTTCAACATTCCCCAACAGAGTCTTTCCTATCCTTAAAATCACCCTCACTAGACATAGATACATCCATGTAAGGTCTTATTAAATCTGTAAAATTACAACCCAGCTCTCCATAACTATGGTACCTTGTACACCTCAAACCCATCTACTGAACCAACAAATGAACACATAAAATACTTAGAATAAATAGATATATATATATACCAGCGAGGAGAATAGTCTGGGTACCCTACCTGACCCGGATGTGGAGCGGCCAACCAAGACACGCCACTGTCTGAGCTGCTACACATGTACAGTCACTCATAAAAATTAAGACCCCCACAGGCCAGTCATCTTCTTATACTTGTGATATCAGTTCTGGCAACAGTGTACGTGACGTCAGTGATGGCGCTTGAGAGATGAAGTTGATTTGCTCGACACATTTGTAACTAATGGTAGATGAGACGAAGCATGAGTTGGGATAATGTTTCGAGCAAACCAACCTTCCTCCAAACACAACCCACACCACACCACCTCTGACGTTAGGTACTGTACAGCTGGTCACACTCCCGTGAGGCCCACCCAGCGTTGTCAACGTTGGCCGAGATAACCCCGAAACACTAGTTGTGAGCTTTGCTCGCTCGAACCATTCACTGGTGGGAGGGATTTGAGGAGGGTAGGGGGGGGGGTGCCTATACAAGAGAGGTGAGAAATTATTCTTGGGGAGGTGAAAAATATGTGGAAGCTTTAATAAAATTACGAAAATACACCCGGTTATCAATTATTTATATATCGATATTCGTGTCAATTATTAACATCATTAAAGGTAAGATTAACTTTTTCATATTATGATGTAACACAAAAACAACTGAGGTAACATTATTGTATACTTTATTCGTATAGTATTCAATGGTTATCATCAAGCACTAAACGCTGAAAATACTTACACAATAACTGAATAAGAATCATGAACCAGAATGCTCTTTATTAAATGAAGCAAATGTGAATACCTTTATATTACATGTGTCAAGTGTTGATACCACTAACACACACTTCCATTTCCCCCGTACCTACCTAACAGTTTATAATCGTGTCAAATATCAAGGCTCTCATTATCCCTCACGAGATAGTAACCTTGTAATATTCTGAATATTTTTAATAATAGCTCGTTGTATTGAATATAGTGAACACGTGCCGTTTGATAATTTACTATAAATCCCTCAGTATTTCATCTGTTTCTAGGTAGCGAATTTTTTTATTTTGGCAGATAATACATGTGAGCAGAGGCCAGGGAGATTGTGTCTGGCACCCACAGGCTTGTCAACTGTATTTTTTTTTTTTTTTTTTTTTTTTTTTTTTTTTTTGCATTAATTAGAGATTGACGTTGACTCTAGTCTCGTTAGCTCTAATTAGTTTTGATACTCCGAGAGGATTATGAGTTGGTTGAAAACCACTAAACTGGTAAGGGTATTGAATACTGAGTGTGGAAATATTCCCTCTCCAACATGTTGCCAGTCCTGATGACCTGAAGATGTGTAAGGTGGTGCAGTCAGTCAGTTCACAAGACCAGGTGTATATGGAAATTCACACTAATATCAACCTTGTAGCACAAGACAGTAAAGACCAATACGGCATCAAATACAATGGTATGAGTAGTGGTAGAGTGTATATGGAATGTCACACTAATATCAACCTTGTAGCACAAGACAGTAAAGACCAATACGGCATCAAATACAGCGGTGTGAGTATTGGGAAGGTGTTGTATGATGGGAAACACAGGATTTCAGACCTTAACACGCCTTCAATAAGTTAAATTTTAAGAAATGTTGAAAATAGTTGCCAGCTTCTTTATTAACATGTCCGATGAAACCTCAACTGTGCATCCCATGTATTACTTGATGGAACTATTACAATGTGTAAATAATTATGAATATAGTTCTCTCGCAACTCATGACAGATAAATCCAATAAAACCTCTGTCACCAACATTACTATGTTATGTGTGTGTGTACTGGCTTATATAATTATATAAGTATATTACATGCACACAGAAAAGAGAGATACACACGGAGAAGAGTGATACAGAGCAAATAATTTTTGCTACCAAGAGACAAATGACAAAAAAAGGGTTTCATAGTCAAATTCCAATATTTCAATACAACAGGCTATTATTAAAAGTATTCAAAATATTACAAGGCTGCTATCACGTGAGGGATAATGAGACCCTTGACTATAAACTGTTAGGTAGATACGGGGGAAATGGAAGTGTGTGTTAGTGGTATCAACACTTGACACATGTATTATTAAGGTATTCACATTTGCTTCATTTAATAAAGAGCTTTCTGGTTCATGATTCTTATTCAGTTATTGTGCAAGTATTTTTCAGCGTTTAGTGCTTGATGATAACCATTGAATATTATACGAAAAAATACCGTATACAATAATATTACCTCGGTTGTTTTTGTGTTACATCATAATATTAAAAACT
This sequence comes from Petrolisthes cinctipes, assembly GCA_033782935.1. NCBI lineage: Eukaryota > Metazoa > Arthropoda > Malacostraca > Decapoda > Porcellanidae > Petrolisthes > Petrolisthes cinctipes. The sequence goes on along the minus strand of JAWQEG010000791.1, from coordinate 186,203 downwards.
TAATCTTACCTTTAATGATGTTAATAATTGACACGAATGTCTGTATATAAATAATTGATAACTGGGCTTCCACACATTTTTCACCTCCCCAAGAATAATTTCTCACCTCTCTTGTATAGGCACCCCCCCCCCCCTACCCTCCTCAAATCCCTCCCACCAGTGAATGGTTCGAGCGAGCAAAGCTCACAACTATAGTGTTTCGGGGTTATCTCGGCCAACGTTGACAACGCTGGGTGGGCCTCACGGAAGTGTGACCAGCTGTACAATGTTACCAGAACCGATATCACACCACCTAAAAGGTGTCTTGGCTGGGGGTGTCTACTTTTATGAGTGACTGTACGCACACTTTCAACAACACTTGACTGACGACTGCTCTCTTATACGTACTACCCACCCTTGACACCCTGGGAAAATAGTCTGTATATTCACTCACAGCCCGACCAGTCACACTTTACAACTGCAGCACAGACAGGTACAGGGCGACGGACTTAGGCCCAACACTGGTCAGGGAGAGCGCCAGAACGATTCTCCTCACCACTCGCTTGCCTTCACCATCTCACTTCCTACTCACAAACTTGAAGCACTGAACATCCTTTTCAAACCATCCCGTTTTTGCATTGAACCATTAACTCCGTATATGATCCGGTATTTCTAAATACGTACCGTAGTTAAACAAATTACAGCATGATATCGTATAACTGATATTTTAGTGTTTAACTAACTATTTCAAAGAATGACTAATTTCCTTGACAATATTCGCCTCCACTAATAAAATGTAAACTTAAAAAGTTTGCATTCAACAGGTGTCATTAAAATTAACTCTGCTCATGTAGTTTGCCCCAACATTTTCGCTACCTTTTATATAATTAATTCTAAATGTATATGGTTGCAGAGCCAAGGACCATCTTGCAATCCTAGAGTTAAGATCCTTTGCACTGCTCATAATTATAATGTAAAGGCTTATGGTCAGACTCCAACACGAAGTACTGTCCATACAAGTAGACTTGGAAGTGCTGCACGGCCTACACGATTGCCAAAGCTTCTTTCTCAATGGTAGAGAATTTCTGCTCTCTTGGGATCAGCTTACGGCTGGCAAAGGCGACTGGTCACTTTACTCCATCTACGTCCTGCAACAAGACAGCTCCAAGTCCCGTATTTGAAGCGTCGGTTCTGAGAAGAAAGGGGTTTTCAACATTTGGCAGAAGCAAAACTGGGGGATTTGCAATGTGGGTTTTCAACTCCTTAAAAGCTCTCTCATGGTCATCGTTCCATTGCAAAACATTTGGATTGCCTTTCCTTGTTAAATCTGTAAGGGGGCTTGCTAGTGTTGCATAGTGGGGGATAAATTCCTGTAATATCCATTTACCTCTAAAAATGATCTAAGTTGTTTCTTTGTGAATGGTCTGGGTGCATTCTTTATTTTGCTAACCTTATCCTGCATGGGCCACATACAACCCTGACCTACTACATGACCCAAATAGTCAAACTTTGTCATGCCTATATTACACTTGGATGGTCTAGCTGTTAAACCAGCATCCCTTAATCGCTGAAATACTGCCTCCAATGTTAATATATGATTCTCCCAGTCATTACCGTGTATAAGAATATCATCTAAGAAAAACTTAACTCCTGATAGTCCATCTACCTCTTCTCGCATGAGCCATTTAAATGAGGCGGGTGCACATACCAAACCAAAAGGTAGCACATTGAATTCATAAAGACCTTCTGTAGGGAACGCTGTGCTCACCAGGAGGAATTTGCCAGTACCCTTTAGTTAAATCTATTTTACTAAAGTACTGACTACCACTGATGCTACCAAATATGTAATCATTGGCTCACTATCAAACACAGTCGAGGCATTAAGTTTCCTAAAATCTAAGCAGATCCTTTGTGACCCATCTGCTTTCCTCACTATGACCATGGGAGTGGAATAAGGGGATTTAGATGGTCTAATTATGTCTAACTTCTTCATCAACTCTAATTATTTCTTTACTTCTGGCCGTAATGCGTGGGGAATAGGGTACCCTTTTGATGTAACAATTTCCTCTTGTACCAGTTTAATATCATGTTCTATCAATGAAGTTTTACCAGGAACGTCGGTCAGAATATCCTGATACTTTAACAAGACCCGTTGTACATCACTCTGTTGGTCGTGTGTCAGAGCTGGGTTGACTTGCACGTCACTGATCCCTCTTGTTGGTGTAGGTTAGGCAGCTCCACCCTCGGTAGCCCCTCATTCTGGTCATCCTCTTCCACCACAGCAATAGACACTTGGTCAACATCCTCCCCACGGTCGATGTAGCGTCGCAATAGGTTAACGTTTTAGATCCTCCGTTTCCCGTCTTGGTCGATGACGTAGTCCATCCTGTTTCGTTTTTCTGCCACTTCGTAAAGTCCCTGCCACTGAAGTAATAGTTTGTTATGGCTGGTTGGGAGAAGGAGTAACACTTTATCCTTTACCTTAAACTGCCTGTCTCTAGCTTTACGATCATATGCAGTCTTATACCTAACTCGAGATTGCTTCAAATTCTGTTGGGCAATTCTACACGTGTCCTCTAGTTTTTCTCTCAGCTTAAAAATGTACTCATAAGTTGACATCACATCTAGTTGATCTGAATCATCCTTGTCCCACAATTCTCGTAAAATTGTCAGGTGTCCCCGAACAGTCCTTCCATCAATCAATTCAAATGGAGAAAACCCCATGCTGGACTGAGGGGTTTCTCTATAAGCAAACAGTAACGCTGGAAGATATCTGTCCCACTCTTTTGGCTGCTCTACACACATTTTCTTTAACATACTTTTCAGGACCCCATTGTACCTTTCAACTAATCCATTCCCCATCAAGGAGGTTATATAGGAGGAGACGACGCGCGCTAAGGAGAGCGCGGAGAAGAGTGAAGCCCAGTCTGGTGGCAGGAGCCAACGCCCAATGAGGGCAAAAGACTGGCCTCGCTACCAAACCTTACCATAAATATACCATCTCCACGTCCCTCACCAACAGTTTTATTGAAAGTCAGCATGAACTGTGCCACTTTTTATTAAAGATTAACTTCTTGCTGTCCTAAATATGAATAAATAACACATTTTCTATCATACAATCAGTCGTAAAAAGTACAGTAAAACATCAATTTCCTCTCAATTGTACAAAGTATGTTGATAAGATAGCCGGTACACAAGTAGATACACAAGTCGTATATACATTATACAGATACTGCAAACTATGCGGAAAAGGAATGGAGTATTTCAACCTTACTGACCACTGAAATGAATCAGCTTAGTATATACCTGGCGACTCTTCACCTTACAGTTAGCTCCCAGCTTTTGAGTTACCTGCTTTGCATCATATTTGTACCTCACTTGCAAATATGTTTCAGCTACTGCCTTTATCAATAGATGAAAGTGGTTATCCATGGGCCCTGTGTCGTACATGTGTCTGGCTAAGGTGGAGAATATGTTTTTGTGTGTGCAATATTCTAGCACTGATGTTATTAACTGACAGAAACACACCCTCTTGAAATTGTTACATGACCCTCTCTGTCTAAACAGTTTTTCTGCCGTGATGCAAATGTCAATTATATCATCAGAGGGATACACCAAGTTTCCTTTATCCTTTAGTTTGATAAGTGAGTGTATATGGTTGCTATCACTTTGGTCTGAGCTTAGGGCATCAATGCATGGCTCACAATGTAATGACTTCATCAATTTATGAGCCACAAATCCTGCAATGTATACAACTATTTTGTCTACACACTTAGAGATGTGGGTATGGCTTGGAACGTAGACATAATCCTCTGTCTCCTCATTACCCACATCATCCAATACATTTCTTTTCAGGACAGAATCATTTATCAACTGAAGAGAATTAATCTTAGCATTTACCTTACACTTGCCAGATAGTTAATATTGGAACAGACTCCAATGGTAAGCAGTTGCCTCGAGTAGTGTCCCTTAAGTCATTATGAACAAAGAGCTTCTTGTAAGCAGAAGAATATTGCCTCACTGTAGGATTGTTATTCCACCCTCCCTTGCTTCTTATTAACCCAAACAACAATTCAATATGGTCCTGACTTAATTTGTAAGTCATCAAGAACCTTAAGGAGGGCTTTGGTGAAGCAATTAAGCTGTCATACAGAAACTGCAAACTACGTATGCAGAAGAGGAACCCAAGAAAGCCAGTCTTTCGATTAGATGTAATAACTAGCTGACCGTCAGGAAACACCAATGATCTGATATATGATTCAGCTGATACCAAAAATCTTTAATTTCCTTAGCATTCTTGTGTTGGATTGGACACTTGTAGCTGCCTGCTTTGAGGTTCCTGGTATTCATTATGTCAAACAACGTGTTGAAGATTATAATGAACTCTATTGTGGCTTCACAACCTCTCTCTCTCTCTCTCTCTACATTATTTAATGGTTATTCAGATGATAGAAATAGAAATTAATCAGCCGAATTAATTTTCCTCTGGGAAATCTATGAAGAGAGCGAGCGTGAGTGAATGAGTGTAAATATGCATCCCGGCTGAGCCACCTTCTTGCCCCTACAAACATGGCGGCGGCGACTTCAGTCTCTCCGCTCCGCGCCGCCTCCTCCTATACAACCTCCTTGTTCCCCATAGCATGATAGGGGGTCGTTGGCAAATGTTTCATCGACAGTAGCCTTCTTACCTCGCCCATCATTTGAGAGGTGAACTGGGTTCCGCGGTCAGAGACTAGCTCCTCTGGTACTCCCACACGTGAAAATATATCCAGTAAAGCCTCTGCAACCCTCTGAGTATCAATGGCAGGCAGGGAATGGCCTCAGGGTACCTAGTAGCATAGTCCACACACGTTACTATGTACAGATTCCCCTGCTTGGTCCTGGGCTCTTTTAAAAGGTGTGTCAATTAATGGAACCTCGCCTAAAGGAACCTTCAAAACTTTCCCTTTCGGAAAAACCTGCTGGCACTGATCACATGATTGACAGAATCTGCGAATCTCTACCTGCATTCCTGGCTAAGCAAAATGTTCTTTTATTTTAATATCAGTTTTTCTCACACCAAAATGTCCTCCTAGTAAACCCTCGTGTGCAATTTTCATCACAGCTGTGCGTGCTGACTTTGGTAATACTAATTGTGTTATCCTCTCACCTTGACAATCCAACATACGGTACAACAATCCCCGTTTGCTCTGGAATCTGCAGTTTTGTGTACGGCCCACGGGATACCCATGTAGCGCATATTCCCGCCACTTCTTGAGACTGAGGTCTCCAAGTTGCTCCCTCCTTAGCTTCCCCGTTGTTACCTGCAAACTCCTCTTCAGGTCCAGACATCGGAGAGGCTTCACTGGTTGATCTGGAGTCCGTCTGGCCGAGGCCACCGATATACCGGTATATTGGTAAAGTGGAACCAGCACAGCTGGATTGCTATAGAACACACCCCTTCTCCAGCCCAGGCCCAGTATAGGCTTATTCTGGGCTAGAAGGGTCTATTCCGTGAAGATCATCAGAAGTAAATATGAATTCAAATCTGGCACTGTACTGATATGGGAGCCACCTGGTGGCGGCCTGTAGAGGTAGTGACCCGCCCAGGACCAGCGGGAGTGACCGCTCGGTCACTCTTTTGCAGAACACGTACTGGTCAACATCTACGCTCCTCTCTGCTTCGCTATGGTAATGTGTTATGTGTTCCTGCTAATATTTCTTCTGTGTTGTGTCTAGTGGCTTGCCTGCTTTGCAGATGTGTGTGTGTGTGTGTTGTGTGCTTCGGGTTTTTTTTTTATTGTGGGGGCAGTTTTTCTTTCTTTTCCCTCGGGCTGGGGTCTGTTTTTCCCTCCTTCCCTGGGGCTAAGTTTTGGGGCCCCTTCTTTGGGTTTCTCCCCCTTCCTGCCTTCCCTCTCCCCTCCGCTCTGCCACTAGTTCACTACGGTTGGGTTTTTCGGGGCTGATTAGCCTTCTGCGTGAGTGTTCTTCCCCACGTGGGGCCCTTGCCTCCCCACGTGGTGCTCCTCGGGGGCCTCTGCTGGGCCCCCTTGTGCTTCTTCCCCAAGTGTTTTTAGTGTTACAGGCTGCAAGGATTGTGCATTGTCCTTGCTCCTGCCTTTCAGTGTTTTTTGGAGTTTTTTCTCCCCAGTGTGTTTGTTTTCCCTGGGGTATGCCCCTCAGGCTGACTGTGCCCCTCCTGTTGGGGGCTGCGGACCGGTGTTTCGGTCCGTGGGGGGTTGGTTTGCGGGTTTTTTTCCCCGGGTTATGTGTGTGGAGGTTTTATTGGGGGTTTTCCCCGGGGGCGGGGGGCTGGGCTCCCCGGGGGCGGGGGGCTGGGCTCCCCGCTACCCGAGCCTGTGTGTTTCCATTGTGTGTTCTTTCACGTGTTGTGTGTTCCGTGTACACGTGGATTCACATGTTAACCCCTGTGTGTTTTTTCTCCCGCAGTCTACTCGTGCTTTATGTGACTTTACGGGGTGTACTGTGCTGGTGTCCCCTGACGGACACCTGCATTGATCTCCCCATGCACCTTGTTTCACGCCCAAGGGCTACGACCCTTTAGCGTGTAGTGTGTGCCGCCCCTGGGCTGAGTTGTGTCGTGAGACCCCCGCCGCTGCTCGCCCTAAGCTTCCTGCCCTTGCCTCCCTTCACACCGTGTGGACGAGGGCTAGGAGGATGGCACACAAGTGAGATGGGTCCTCCTTGACGTGGGCGGATCCTGTTTTTGGGGCCGATCTGGGTCTTTCCAGAACCCGGTACCCTTCGACGTGCCTCTCAGAGTCTCAGGGGATCGAGCCTTTTGCACCCCGAGAGGCTACGTCGCCTTCCCTAGATGGATCTCCGACTCCTTTCCGGGGCTTCCCGCCCCGGGAAGCGAGCGAGTACGTGACGCTGGTCACCCAAACTACCTCACCGGTACAAGGGCCCAGCGGGGAACCTACCGCTTCGTCGCCCCCAAGGGCTGGCTCCTCGGGCCACTCTCGGAGGTGCAAGCGTTCAGCCAAAAGTTCCCGCCACGCCAAGAAGACCCGGACTCGCCGTCATTCACCTTCATCCTCGTCTTCATCTACCTCTTCCTCCTCCTCCTCTTCCTTGTCGGAGAGTTCACCCTCTCCTGTCCGCAAGCCTTGCAAGGGTAAGCAGGCGGGTACGAGCCCTTCGTCGAGGAAGATGGTGCGTATCCTACGCAATATCCTTCCTACTGTCCTTCCGGATTTCATCCTCCCTCCCGGGTCCTCCTCCCTACCTTCGGTAGCAATGGCGGTACCCATTCCCGGACCCGCTCTTCCTCTTCTCCTCCCTGCTGCATCGCCGGCCGGGGCCCCGTTGTGCCCCGAGGAGTTTGAAAACATTCCCGTACCTCTAATCTCTCCGGGCCTCGAATTCCCGACCGGTGCCCTAGCGGAGGAGCTGGCTACCTCCTCCCCTCCTTCTCTTTCCCCCCCGGCTAGGGAGGACTGTTATCTTCCCTACTCTTGGGCCTTCCTTCCTCCATCCTGGACTCACACTTCTGAGAAGGGCAGACTGGTTGCGTGGTCTCCGGACACTACTCAACCAGAGGTGTGGGTAAGAGACGACGTCTTGGTGAAGTGGGAAGCTGACGAGTCGGGCGACGCTATCCCCTTTTACAAGGCCCGCCCGATCTCCGCCCCAGTACCCGCTTCGTCGAAGGTCTCCACGGTGGCTACCTTGGATGCGATGGGCTTCTTGGTGGAGAATAGTAACCTTCAGCTGTCCCAGGCCTGGAAGATTGACCGCTCCTCCGAGAGCACGGCAATCTTTCTGTCCTCGGACGCTTACTTTCCAGGGGATAAGAGCGATGGGGACCTGGACATTCCAGCCCTTCTCCTTAAGTCCCTGGACCACCAGAAGCCCACCACTTCCAAGAAATCACCTCCTCCATCCTTCCCAGTCATTCTCCCCCCTTCCCGTGCCCCTACGGGTTTGAAGGAGTGTCTGTGGAGGACGGAGAAGGAGCCGCCAGTCACCTTCCAGCTCAAGGAGCCCGACGGGAATCTGAGGCAGGCAGAAACAGCCTCCCGGTTGGAGTTGTCCCATATCATCTCCACCGGTGCAGCTGTCTCACTCCTTCGGGACTGCCTCAAGTCCCTCACGTCCACCTTCCATGAATTGTCTGGCCTGGAACTCTCGTAAGTACCGTTGTTCGTTTGTTGTGTTTATTTTGACGGGTACGGGGTACATGGGTCCTTAGTTAACCTCCTCAAGTCTCTAACCTTGGGTTCCCTCGGGTTACCTGTTTCTCCCCTACAGCGACGCACTCATGTCCATGACCACCGTGGCGGAGGGCATCGGGGCCATGGCCACACATCACCTGCGAAGAACTTCGCTGAGGCCAGACTGGCGGCCCACCAAGCGGCCGCCAAATCCGCCCCTGAGATTGCGCAGCGGGGCGTGGTGCGTGCTTCTCCACTTTCCCCTGCGCTGTTTGATCAGGCAGCGACTGACTCGGTCTTCTCGTCCCTCCCAGCAGTGACTAACCTACCAAAACCTTCCACTTCCAAGTAAGTTCTGTTCTGTTTACTCGGTGGGATTAGTGTTGGTTACAGTGTTTTTTTGAGACAAGGGAGGCGAGACGGGTGGGAAATTAGTCCCAATTTCCCACCCTCCTCTCCCCGTTTCCCCTGAGAATCCCCCGGGATTCTTGGTCACCTCCTAACCATTCTGTTTGTCAGTAGGTCGAGTGTCCCACAGCTAGCCAGACCTTCCCTCCAGCCTCGCAGGCCCTCCCAGCCTACGAGACAACCCAGGAGTGCCTACCCCACTCCTCCACAGCAGCCCCCCAGGTTCCACCAGCGGGGTCAGCAGCCTTTTCGTGGGAGAAGTCAGGGCGCCAAGCCCTACACCAAGGCCAAGCCATCCTTCTCCCACCCCTCCCAGAAAGACCGCTCCACTTCAGGGCCTCGTCTGGGGGTGCCTCACGGGTTGGTCAGCCGCCTGGCCCTCCCACGGTTGGGCAGCAAGGGTGATTCGGCAGGGCCTGACTTGGCCCTGGATTTCAGTCCCGGTGAGTAACTGTTCTTCTCATCCTTCCCGTTTGACATTTCTGACATATGACATAACCTATCCCCACCTAGGTATCCCGTTACTGTCAAACTCTTTCCCTCACCCCACCCCCCTCCGGGTCCCTCGGGTCCCGGCTGGGATTATCCTGTCACCCCACTGCCACTGACACCTGTCACTTTCAGTTACAGCCGCTACGTCTCCCGCCTGCCTCCTCCAAAGTGTCACCTTCGGTCGTCCCGCACGTGAGAGTAATGCGGGAAAAAGGGGTAGTGGAGCGGGCGACTGGGAGGGTTTTTCTATCTCGGTTGTTCACGCTCCCCAAAAAGGACCCGGGGAAAACGAGACTGGTGATGGACCTGAGCAACCTAAACAAATTCTTGAAGCCCTTACACTTCAAGATGGTTTCGGTTGCTCAGGTCCGCACAGTTCTCCGAAAGGGGGACTGGTTAGCATCCCTGGACCTCCAGGATGCGTACTGGCACGTCCCGATCCACCCCCTGTTTCGCCGATTTCTGGCATTCCAGGTGGGGACCGAGACGTTTCAGTTTACCAGGCTCCCTTTCAGTCTCTCGCTAGCGCATTGGGTCTTCACCAAGCTCGTGAGGGTGGTGGCATCCCGCCTGGCGGAGGCGGGTGTCCTCACCCTCATGTACCTAGACAATTGGTTGCTCCCCTCCAGGAAGCAGGTGGCAAACAATGTCAAGATAGCAAGGTGGGTGGTAGAGGAAATGGGGTTCTTACTCAACGTCCCCAAGTCCTCTCTCACCCCTACTCGCAGACTGTCTTGGCTGGGAATAGAGTGGGACTCAGTTTCGGCCACCCTCTCGCTCACTCCAGACAACGCCCGCCGGACCCTCCGCCACGTCCGCCAGGCTTACTTTTCCTGTACTTTCTCTCGCCGCCAATGGGAGTCATTGCTCGGGTCTCTGAACTTCGCGGCCCCCGCAATGCCCCTGGGACGACTGAAGCACAGGACACTTACACGGGAGGTAAACCTCCACCTATCGTCCGCACACAGGGACCTTCCCAGGCCAGTTTCCCAGACTGTTCACCGTCTCCTTCACCCCTGGCTGCGTCCCGGTGCGCTGCGTCAGCGAGTTCCCTGGGTACTACCTCCATCGGGGATCACAGTGACGACAGACGTCTCGGACGTAGGGTGGGGATACCAATCTTGCCTGGGACATCAGCTGTGCGGGGGATGGAAGGAAGAGGAGAGGCTACTACACATCAACGCTCGGGAGTTCATGGTAGCAAGGAACTGGCTCAACAGACACCCCCAATTTTCCAGGATAGGTGTCCGCTTCGATATGGACAATGTAGCGGCCGTGCAGTGCCTGCAGAGACAGGGCACTTCACGGTCGGAGGTTCTCCTGTCCCTGTCAGAACAAATTTTCTCGATAGCGGCCAAGAGGGCGATTCACCTCTCGGCCCACTACGTGCCAGGGCGGGAGAACAATTGGGCGGACGCACTATCCAGGTTCAGAGGGACGTCAGTCGAGTGGCAACTGCGTCCCCCTGTGTTCGAGTCACTCTGCCTTCGCTACGAGACACCGGAGGTGGACCTATTCGCCTCCACAACCACGGCCCAACTTCCTCTGTTCCTGTCCTTCTCCACCAGGACAGAGGCGGGGGGGGGGGGCCCGGACGCCTTCACGGAGGATTGGAACAGGTGTGTTACCTTTATCTTTCTCTCCCACCAGCAACGTCAGTCCTCCTGCAGGCGATCCGCAAGCTGCGCGCATTCAGAGGGAGGGTACTCCTCATAGCCCCCCCTCTGGCCAGCGCAGCCATGGTTCGGAGAACTGTCCCGGTGGTGCCCTCATCCTCTTCAGTTGGGATCGGCGTGCCTCTCCAGCACTCTGTCCGCACCACTCCAAGCGTCACTGAAACTACACGCTTGGAGTTTCTCCGGGGAGTCCTCAGCAAACGCTTCACTCAGGAAACAGTGGGCAAGATGCTGAGGGCTCATCGCCAGTCGTCGGTGCGACAGTACGAATCATGCTGGAAGAGGTTCTAGGACTTCTTACGACGACATCCCTCCATGGTCATCTCGGAGGACACAGTCCTGGAATTCCTCACTTGGCTCGCCGATTCCACCAACAGGGCCCCGGCGACAGTGCTTGCGCATTACGCAGCCCTGTCTGATCCCCTCCTCCTAGGTTTTAATATTAAAGTTTCAGAGAGGCCCCTCTCTCTGCTGAGGATGGGGATTCAGGCGGGGACGGCACCTCACTGGGCCCAGACTCCTTCCTAGTCCCTTCACCACGTCCTTACATACCTGACCTTCGAGGGGATTCCTCTGGAAGTGTGCCACCTCCTCCAGAAGTCTCTCTTCCTGCTCGCCTTAGCTACAGGGTACAGGGCCTCCCAGTTGGCAGCCCTGACCCGTCATCCAGCCTTCTCCTCTGTAAGTCCTAACCTTACCTCTTTGACTGTCTCCCCCTCTCCTACTTCCTTAGCTAAGAACGAGCAGGCTGACGACAGGATTGGCCCCCTAGCAGTACCCTCCTTCCTGAGGGATGGAAGTTTCCACCCACACTGTCCAGTCCACGCCTTCACAGCTTATGTGGAGGCTACGAGGGAGGCTTCCCCGGACCACCTCTTCTACAACTCCAGGTCTAGTAAGCCTCTCTTCCCCAGGTCCATCGCTCGCCTTCTCTGCCGAATGACCGAGAACGGGGATCCCGGACATGCTCCCAAGGCCCACAGCGTTCGGGGCGTGGCCGCCTCCCTCGTCTTTCTCAGGACTCACTCGGTGGAGCGGGTACGGGATCTGGGGGGCTGGACATCCACCTCCTCCTTCAGGACGAGGTATCTGTTCCACTCGCTCTCCCCCACCCCCTGTGTGGCGATGGGGACTCCTCCCACCCTGCCACACCCACGTCTCACGCCTGGCAAGGGTTCCCGCGGGAGATGGAAAAAGGGGAGGGGGCACCCGAAGGGAAAAGGTCATCTCCATTCTGTACATTCTCACGCTCATCCCATGTCATTCATGTTGTACATATGGTGCTGGTGTAATAAAACTACATTGTTATGGAACTTTGAGTATTTATTTTCCGAGGGATAAAATAATGGTGACTTATTACAATAAACACATGGTTAGAAAATGTTGGTGTTTCTTTCCTCCTCTCGGGGACTTATTACCCAAACTCAGGCCATAGCCTAGGTTTGGAGGACTATGAGATAAAAGGGGGGGGGGGGTAGGCCTCGACCCCCTACCTCTCCCCTCGAGTCTAACTATAAAGACAAACTACTTGTAGTTAAAAAAATAATAATAATAATATAATATTTATTATATGTTATAATACTTATATTATAACACTTTCTGGTTTATAACAGAAATTTTTGTATATATAATGATAATAAATTATATATATGAGTAAAAGAACTTCCAAAGGGTCAGCCACCCAAACTCTTGGAAACCTTTTATAATAGTATTACCTCAATACTCTTTATACAAGTTCCCGCTCCCGGCCAGGGGCTTCTTCCCGCTCTTCATACGGGGGGTGAATGCCTCCTCCTCACCTCCCACCGACCGCATCGCATGCATAGCAATCCAGCTGTGCTGGTTCCACTTTACTAATAATAGTGCATTTGTCGCAGTTTTCAGCCACTTAAATTGTATTTATTGGTTGTGGAACCAGCACAGCTTTTACTGTCCCACCCGCCTCCCGATGCGGCAGACATTCTCCTTCACTTCTCATTTTGAGTGACCGAGCGGTCGCTCTCGCTGGTCCAGGGCGGGTCACTACCTCTACAGGCCGCCACCAGGTGGCTCCCATATCACTACAGCGCCAGATTTGAATTTATATTTACTTCTGATGATCTTCACGGAATAGACCCTTCTAGCCCAGAATAAGCCTATACGGGGCCTGGGCTGGAGAAGGGGTGTGTTCTATAGCAATCCAGCTGTGCTGGTTCCACAACCAATAAATACAATTTAAGTGGCTGAAAGCCGCGACAAATGCACTAATATCGGTGGCCTCGGTCTGGCTCCTGCTCGAGTTGTCACTGCACAGGCTTGAGAACAATTACATTTCTTATCGTGGCATAGAGATGTTAATACTGGAATATTACCTATCATTAAGTCGTATAAAGGGTTAGGCATACACACAGCTGTGGTTTTTCCATGAAAATAATGGGATACTTTTGAAGCTGGCCGTTTGCCAATTTAACCATTCTTTCCTGACCAGTAAAACACTCAGCTGGTACTAAGCTTTTACGAGCAATCACCGTGCTGCAACCAGTATCCCTCAGTACCTTTACCTTAACATCAAATCCACACAACAGTTCATTGTCTATTGGCATATTTATCAGAGCACTCACCACGTCGGTAACGTGACCACAATCTAAAACTTCCGCACTACCATTGACCTTCGTAACCTTGTTCTCATTTCCAGTCAAACAAGCATTCACCTCGTAATTCCTCCGCCGCTTACAGTTAGCAAATTTATGTCCAACCTGTCCACAATAGTGACACTTCAATGGAAATGACTTAGTTACCCTCTGTTTTTCTGATAGTTTATCGCTATTTTGAATTTGCAAATTTTCTGAAACCTCTTGCTTTACACCACTATGCTTATTCAAGGAAGAATTTACCTGGAACCATGAGCTTCTACGTATGGTTCAGCAAAACCAATCATTGCTTCTAAAGACAACGGATACTTCTCCCTCAAATATGTCATTAGTCCTTTATTACAGCAGTTCATAAATTGTTCCTTAATAAAAAAAATCTTTTATACCCTGAACACTGTCGTCACATTCTGAAAGTTCTATCCACCTCTCTAGTAAATTTCTCAGACGAGTAACAAACTGGCTTACTCTCTCACCTCGTTGTGGTCGTGATGTTCTGAACCTTGTTCTAAAACCTTCCTCTGTGTACTCAAACAGGTCCAATAGCACCGCCTTCACTACGTCGTACTGCTCACGGTCGACCGTGGTACTGCTCAGCTTCCTGCTGACTCAACCGAGAATAAACATCGAGTGCAACTCCCTGGAGATGAGAACTAAGGATTACAGCCCAAGTCTGACGGTCCCATCCTGCAGCTATGGCAAACCGTTCAAATCTGCGAAGATAGGAATCTAGATCATCTTTATTAGAGTCAAAGGGAGGTACAGTCGGACGGTTAGCTTTCACTCCTGAAAACCGTTGACCCGGCTGTGTATCAGTTCTCTCCTCGCCCTCCTCACAGCTTCGATTCGGCTGACTCTGATGCAACTGAAGGATTTCCAATTGTTGGGCCAAGTTCCTAGATTCCCTTTCCTGACGTTGCAATTCATACTCACGCTGTTCATATCTATCCCGTCTTACTTGAGCCTCAACTTTCCCTTGGTAAGCTCGTTCTGTCTCTACAAAGTTCTGGAGTTCGAAGATATACTAGCCTGCTGGAGGGGCCGGATCCAAGAAACTTAACAACGTCGGTAACTCGAGTTAGCGACGTCGGCCACTACCGACGCGATCCAAGAAGCAAAATGATGACGTCACGGGCGCGTTAGCGACGTCGTTAATAACAACACCTCGGGAGGTGTAGTAAAAGCTGGTAGAAGTTAACGACGTGCAGCATATGGGCTCAGATATCATCATATTTAGTGAATATTTCTCATTGATTACAGTGGAAATTGATATCAATATATATTTAAAGACGGCAAGATGTAAACAAAGTGCCGTTAAACACGCAAAAAGCATGCTAGACAACATTTCAAGTACTGCTTGTACTGTACATCGGTGACTGGTCTCACACTGCCAGTCAGCGGACTGAGGCTACTTCACCATGGACTACGTTGTCAACGTGTTGGCTGACATGGCAGCAAGGGCTCTAAGGAGAGAGAGGTGCTTTCGAGACAGTCTGGACCCTTTAGCTCTCAATAACAACGAGCTGATAAGGCACTACCACTTAACTCGGCATGAGCTGACGCAGCTCATTGATGAGTACATATTGAATAAATAACGATTATTTCAGGTCCAACACAAGCAAGCATCAGCAGAATATTCACCAGAATAACAAACATCATGAGTACCAAGGCTGCTGAGGAAATTAATATGCCATCAACACCACAACAGTTGTGAACATCAGCCCAAGCCTTCAGCAGGGTCACCAACTTCCCACGAGTAATTGAAGCTATAGATGGTAAGCTTCATAGTTTTATTGATGAAATCCATAATGCTAGTTGTTTTCCTTGTTGTTAGAACCCAATCATATAGAGACATGCTTCATAATAAATGATCAGTCTCCCCCCACCAACATTGTTGTGATTCTTGGCTCTACAACATACAAGGTGTAAGAGAGGTAACAGTTTTTTACCCTCAATATTAACTTCCACCTTAACTTGTGTACTTTCCTCTTGAGGAATTATATTGGTTTGGCTTATATAATACTGTACCTGTATACAGTCCTGTATATACTATGTCATTCCTTTGTTTAGAGTATGAGGCAGACAGATAAAATTGATCCTATTGTTACACAATATATTAATGTTTATGCTATGTATGCAGGTACACACGTTGCCATCAAGGCTCCAAGTATTGATGAGGCCATGTACTGTACGTCAATAGAAAAAGATTAAATTCACTAAACTTTCAAGTTATTTGTGATGGAAATGGCTTGATCATCAATTATTCTGCCAGATTTCCAGGTACTGTACTGTATTTCATGTACCTAGATTTAAATAATGTGTGTAAATAAGAAATTTTGTGCAAGATACTGTTTAGTATATGGTCTATATTATTGCATACCCTTGTATATGAAAAATTTCCCAAAACCTGCATGGTTATATCTCTTTAAAAATCAAGTTTGATATAAAAAGTCTTCCCATTTACACTAGGGTTGCCAAGTGTATTAAAACATTATATATATGTGAGGGCTTCTTGGCATAACATTTGAAGTAGAACCACATGCTTTAATACATGTGTCACTTTGCAGGATCCAATTATGATGCCTACATTTGAAGGAACAGCAACTTGAGGCAACACTTTAGTAGAGGCACTTTGGGGACTACTTACTCCTAGGTTGGTATCAGGAGATGTTTTAACAAGTGTACTGTTCTAAGGCTGTATGATATACATATTCCTCCTATGTGAGTTTATGTATGGTTATATATGTATGTACAGTATGTATAAATAGTTCATCTTTCTGGTAACAATGTGTTGCAGGTGACAGTGGGTACCCATTGGAGCCTTTTCTCATGACCCCAGTCACCAATCCCACAAATGAGGCAGAAGAACAAGGGTCATTGTGGAGCTGACCTTAGGAGTTGTGAAAAATCGCTTCAGGTTAGGAAGTGACTTCTTAATATCCCTTCGGTTTCAACAAATCACAAGCAAACTCTATATATAGTTATAATTTGCTCCCTCTCCAAACCTCAATTCTAATTTCATAAGAGTTTCCAATCAATGGCAAGGTTTCTAAATCTTTTGACTTTAGAATGAAATGAAAATTTCTTTTTATTAATGTATTTCATATGATTACTTTTTGTTCACATTGGTCCATAAAATCCACTGTTACATTTTCCTTTTATATCCCTCTAATAAATGGTATCTAACAGATGTATTCATCGGTTTGGTGGAGAATTACAGTACACTCCTTTGAGATCTGCAAAGATTGTAAGTGCTTGTCTCCTGCTGCACAACCGGTGTGTCAGTAGGAGTATTCCTGATCCTAACAATGTAAGTATACACTGTGGCTTAGTATTTATTGTAGCATTAACTTACCTTACTGTGCTACTATATAAGTACAATGAGACACCAGTAATTACTTCAAATCCAAAGGTATTATATTACTGTACAATGCAATCTCTGCAATTGCACTGCTTCAACCCTGAAGATTGTCTTAATATATCAATGTTTTTCAGTGATTTCTAAAATCCCTTAATACCTTCATTTTCCAGCATCTACCAGAAGAGGACATGCCTATTGAGGCCCATGTAGTTGGAGCTGGTGATCGTGGTGGCACGGGTAGACAGACACGTGACGAGATCATACCGGAGTTTTATGGTCGAAAGGGGGTTTAAAAAAATAAAATTATGTCATGGTTACTAGTGTATTTATTTACCAACTTATTATGTCTGTGTCTGTTGGTGTTTTGCTATATGTTTTTTTAATGTGGCATGTGACAGAATGTTTGGTAACATTGGTACAGTATTTGCATGCAGAATCACCAAACTATATAATTATATACTGTATATCTATTTCCTAAGTTGGTGTTATCGGTTATATTTACATTACGATTACATGGTTTTTCCAATGGGATCTTAGAATGTTTATTGTGTTGCTGGAATGTGTGACTGTATGCAGTTCAGTGTTATTTACAGTATGCTCCTAACTTAGCTAGGAGCATGCTATTAATGTCTTCCCTACCATGACAACACTGTATGCTCCTAGCCAAATTAGTAGCATACTGTATGCAACACATCCTGATCCCAAGTTATTTTCCTTATTTCTCAATAAACACTCTTACAATAGAAGCCAGCGCTATAATGGCTTCAGCTCCTTGTCTCTGTGCTGCTGCACTTTCTCTAATAGCAGCTGTGGCTTCCTGCTGACTCCATCATCACTTCTATGATGTCCCTAATGTCCTCTTGTGCATGGAGGAAGTGTGGCAACAATACGTATTCTGCTGTGTGTTCAGAATAAACAATGTTATTAAATGATCTTCAGAGAATGGATCATGGATTCACCACTATAAGCACTGACAGGAGGTGGGAACAGGATTAGAATATTGGGTATTAGTTAGATGGCACGGAACAGAGTGCTACGAAAATAGAACACAGTACACTACTGTAAATACAGTACTGTGTTATACATCATTGTTTTAAACAAAATACAAGTATGTTAATAATTAATAAAATGCTAAAACCAAGTACTGTATACTGAATGATTAATGTAATTACCATACAAAGAGTGCATAAAATCAATAAGCATTTCATAACCTTTTCATTATTTACATTTCGTATGACTCCAAAAACTATTTTCATATACTAAATAAAAACTGTGGACGTACCTGCTGTGTTTGAAATGAAAAAGTCGAGTACACTCAGTAGAGCGATACGAAGACACTTGTTTTGACAGCTGCCAGCTGATCGCGGTTTTTAAACAAACGCGCCATGTCACACGCTTCGTGATTGGCTACGGTGTCCATGACGTCATTGATGACTCTAGCCAATCAGAGGCGTGTACCAGTTACCGCGCTCCTAACAACAGGCGGGCAGAGGCTTCTTGGATCAGGGCGAAGTTAACGACGCCTGCGTGTAGTTAGTTATTACCGACATCGGTATTAGCGACGCGTCGCTAAACAATCTCTTTGGATTCCACCCTTGGTCAACTGTTGATCTCTGGACCTTAGCATAGTCCGTACGGATCTCAGGTGTTTTGTTTCCCTCATTAAATCTCGAATTCATCTCCTGTGGCAAAGGCCTTGGACCGGATTAAACATCAACAATAAAGTCAAAAAAGTTATTGAACCCTTGGTTACGTCATCATGGGGTAGCCGCATGGACGAGGTGGTGTTGGCCCGTCCCAGGGTCAACGCCACATGGTTCACCCACCTTGAACCCTACATAAATAAAACTTTTCCCCCCATGTGCCAAGCATGCAATTTAATTATGTCTATTAATAATTTGCTATTTTTTTGTAAAAAAAATTGAAAATCAAAGAACTACATTAAAACAATATTTCCAACTTAAAAATATAGCTTTTACCATCGACAATTTACTAGCAGATGATAAGAATATTATAAATAAACTAATGAGTTTTCTGAGGGAGACAAAACTTTATGACCTAATATAAATTGATATAATAAAATAGAAACATTGGCTTAATGACATATATATATATATACTAGCTGCTCCGCCGCCCTTCGGGCGGCTAGGAGCCGCTAGCTCCTGCGGAGGGCTGGCGGCCTGCGGCCGCCCTTCCACCGCCCTTCGGGCGGTTTGGAGCAGATCGGGTGGTGGGTGGATAGAAGGAAGGGAAGGAGGGAAGGAAGGGGGAGAGGGAGGGATGGTTTAGTGGTTAGATAAAATAAATGGATGGATGGATGATTAGTAATAGAGGTGGGTGGGTGAATAATTGGAGGTATTAGTCGTTTTTAAATGTTTATTATATCAATCTTTCTCCCTCATTCAATAACTCCATCATTCTAATATTAGCATAATTAATAATATTTCCTTCTTTTTCTATTAATTGCGTCACTAAGCATTTTACTGAAGTGCCTCCTGGTAAACGACATTTTTCACGACTCCGGTTGACGACAATAAATATGGCAATAATGAAAATCAATTTGACAAAAGTGAAACTCTATAGGACAATAATGAGAATCAATATGACAATGGTGTTTGATACTGGAGCAGGAATCAAGAGCTCAAGAAAATATTGTACAAAAATATTGGTAATTATTGAAAGAATTACCGTTTTCCTGGTAGTTTGCCCAGGTTAGGTCCCGGTAGTTTGCCCAGGTTAGGTCCCGGTAGTCTGATGTGGTCTAGGTTAGGTTAGGTAAGGTCAGGCTAATTTCAAAATGCCCCATTTGAATATGCCCTATCTTGGAAATGGGGCATTTGCGGAGGAAGTGCCATAGAAGAAAATAGTCTTAGAATGGTCTAAATAAGTGGGTAATGAAGGTAGAAAAACGGTATGCAATAACGGTAATTCATTCAGTATTTACCAAAATATTATACCAATATGGTAGAAATCAATCATAAAAATGGATAAAATGTAATAATATAGGTAAACGACAATATACTTACTGAGATAAGGCATAAACAAATCGAATAATATCCGTGCTGTAGCCTAAAATATGTTCATGAGCTGTTGATTTCTGGACCAGTATCCGATAATTTAATAATAGAACACGTGTTCTCATTTTTAGGGGGGTTTTAGGGGTAACTACTTTATTACTCATGGCGCTGCTGTACGCAAACCAGTGGACCTAGGAAGCTTTAGTTTACAGATTCTGGTGTGTAAAATCAAGCTCTACAATTCTGTAAGAAAAAATTTACCTAAATAAAACTTTAAACATCATGATGTTTTTGCGGGAAGGCTGAAATGTGGTATGGTGATTCCGTAGATTTTTCCCCTGTATTTTATTATTATTTCGCTTCCACGTTTCGTTATATGTGGTTTCGTTGTATGACCCCCCCTAAACCTGAAGGGGATCAAGACTCACCTACATGCAAATTTTGAGGACACAAAGTTGGACGGTTTAGGCGTGCATCGCGGACACACACACACACACGCGCAGACAGAACCTTGGCTTTATGTATATAGATATATGGTTTTGGCATCACTGCATTGTTTGTTGTGACTCTGATCTGGCAACACATACATCCTCACCTAAGATAGGATTACAGCAATGAAGTATGAGTTTTTGTTTTGTTTTTTTTTAGTTTTCTATATTGTATTGTTGTAATTGATAATATTAATGGTTCTTTAGTGGTTTATTATGATATATACGAGTGAATAGAGAAGGAAAGCAAGTGAAATACAGTATTTAATCCCTTGATATAAGATAGGGTAAATTTACAGAAGAACTGGGTTCACTATATTGTGTATTTTAGTATCATTACCCACTATTTTGGACCATTCTAAAACACTTTTATTCTATGGTGTTTCTTTCGGAGATGCCCCGTTTTCGAGATATGCCCCGTTTTACAAACATAATTTGGAAATTAGTCTGACCTCACCTGACCTGACCTAACCTAACCTAGACAACATCAGACTACCGGGACCTAACCTGGGCAAACTACCGGAACCTAACCTGGGCAAACTACCGGGATATAACCGGTGTAAACTATCATAAAGTGACTGGGGCAAATTCCCAGGACCTAGCCGGATGTGGTAACACTGCGCGATCCTAGCCAAAAACCCAGTTATTCTGTAATAATACCTAAGAGAATTACATTTAACGTTTATAATAATTTATTTAATTAACACAGGCTCGGTAAATTATGTTATTAACCTGTATAGTAATGAGTAACATAAGCCTGGGAACACACACACACACACACGCACAACTCTAGGAAAAAAAAACACAAACCTAAGAAAGCACGGTAAATATTGAAAGAATTACCGTTATAGTGTACGGTTTTTCTACCTTCATTACCCACTTATTTAGACCATTCTAAGACTATTTTCTTCTATGGCATTTCTTCCGCAAATGCCCCATTTCCAAGATAGGGCATAATCAAATGGGGCATTTTGAAATTAGCCAGACCTTCCCTAACCTTACCTAACCTAACCTAGACCACAGCAGACTACTGGGACCTAACTTGGGCAAACTACCGGGAAATAACCGTGGAAAAGTAGAGGAAATGTCCGGGGCAAAATACTGAGACCTAGCAGGATCTGGCAACACTGCTACAAAACAGTAATTCTTTCAATAAATACCGAAAGCACACACACACACACACACACAAGCCTGGGAACGCACGCACATAACCCTAGGAAAAATAAACGGGTATTTATTGAAAGAATTACTGTTTTGTAGCAGTGTTGCCAGATCCGGCAAGGTCCCAGTATTTGCCCCGGTCATTTCCTGTACTTTACCACGGTTATTTCTCGGTAGTTTGCCCAGGTTAGGTCCCGGTAGTCTGATGTGGTCTAGGTTAGGTTAGGTAAGGTCAGGCTAATTTGAAAATGCCCCATTTGAATATGCCCTATCTTGGAAATGGGTCTTTTGCGGAGGAAATGCCAAAGAAGAAAATAGTCTTAGAATGGTCTAAATAAGTGGGTATTAAAAGTAGAAAAACCGTACACTATAACGGTAATTCTATCAATATTTACCGTGCTTTCTCAGGTTTGTGTTTTTTTTCCTAGAGTTGTGCGTGTGTGTGTGTGTGTTCCCAGGCTTATGTTACTCATTACTATACAGGTTAATAACATAATTTACTGAGCCTGTGTTAATTAAATAAATTATTATAGGTCATATTCAAATGGGGCATTTTCAAATTAGCCTGACCTTACCTGACCTAACCTAACCTAGACCACAGAGGACGACAAGGACCTAACCTGGGCACTCTACCGGGAACTAGCCGTCGTAAAGTACTGGGACCTAGCCGGACGTGGTAACACTGCTACAAAACGGCAATAGTCTAGATAAATACCTAAAATGATTAAATTTAACACATATCCATTTATAATTTATACAAGTGAATAGAGTAGGAAGACAACTCAAGTACAGCAACTCCCTCAATATAAGATAATTAAATTTAACACAGGCTCAGTAAATCCCTGCTGTTTTATGGCAACCCAAAATGCACATTTGTTGGCAGATTGGTCTAGTTTTCAAGATATGATATAATTTAGAGGTCAATGCGGTATTAGGTAAAGGTTTTATGGTAAAGTTAGGCGGAAATTTGATAACACGAAAGAACCCAACTTGACATACGTAACAACCTACAGGGTATTTATTGAAAGAATTGCCGTTTTATAGCAGCGTTGCCAGATCCGGCTAGGTCCCAGTATTTTGCCCAGTCATTTCCTGTACTCTACCACTGTTATTTTACGGTAGTTTGCCCAGGTTAGGTCCCGGTAGTCTGATGTGGTCTAGGTTAGGTTAGGTAAGGTCAGGCTATCTTGGAAATGGGGCATTTGTGCAGGAAATGTCATAGAAGAAAATAGTCTTAGAATGTTATAAATAAGTGGTTAAAGAAGGTAGAAAAACTGTACGCGATAACGGCAATTCTTTCATTATTGGTAAAGTGGAACCAGCACAGCTGGATTGCTATAGTATACACCCCTTCTCCAGCCCAGGCCCCGTATAGGCATATTCTGGGCCAGAAGGGTCTATTCCGTGAAGATCATCAGAAGTAAATATAAATTCAAATCTGGCGCTGTACTGATATGGGAGCCACCTGGTGGCGGCCTGTAGAGGTACTGACCCCGCCCTGGGGCAGCGACCGCTCGTCCACTCTCTCGCGGCACACGTACTGGTCAACATCTACGCTCCTCGCTGCTTCGCTATGGTATTGTGTTCACGTGTCCCTGCTATCGTTACTTCTGTGTTGTGTCTAGTGGCTTGCCTGCTTTGCAGATGTGTGTGTGTGTGTTGTGTACGCACGGGGTTTAGTGTGTGGGGGCAGTTTTTCTTTATTTTCCCTGGGTCTGGGTTCTTTCTTTCCCTCCCCTGGGGGCTGATTTTTGGGCCCCTTTTTTGGGTTTTTTCCCCTTCCTGCCCTCCCTCTCCCTTCCGCCCTGCCACTAGTTCACTTTGGTTGGGTTTTTCCTCGGGGTTTTGTTGCCCTTCAGCGTGAGTATTCTCCCCCACGTGGGGCCCTTGCCTCCCCACGTGGTGCTAAGTGGTGGCTCTTTTTAGCCCTCCCCTAGTGCTCCTTCCCCGAGTGTTGTTTAGTGTTACAGGCGGCGAGGATTGTGCGTTGTCCTCGCTCCTGCCCCCCTGTGTTTTTGGAGTTTTTTTTTTCCCCCAGTGTGTGTTTTTTCCCTGGGGTATGCCCCTCAGGCTGTCTGTACCTCTCCTGTTGGGGGCTGCGGGCCGGTGTTTCGGTCCGTGGGGGGGGTTGGCTTAGGGGTTTTTTTCCCCGGTTAGTGCGTGTGGGGGTTATTTTTTAGGGTTTTTATCCTCGGGGGCGGGGGCTCCGCTACCCGAGTGCATGTTTTATGTTTGTGTTGTTTCACGTGTATTATGTTCTGTGTACGTGTGGATTCATGTGTTAACCCCTGTGTATTTTTCTCCCACAGTCTACTCGTGTCTTATGTGCCTTTACGGGGTGTACTGTGCGGGTGTCCCCTGACGGCCACCTACATTGTTCGCCCCACGCACCCTGCTTCACGCCCAAGGGTTACGACCCTTTGGCGTCTGGTGTGTGCCGCCCCTGGGCTGAGTTGTGTTGGTAGACCCCCGCCGCTGCTTGCCCCAAGCTTCCTGCCCTTGCCTCCCTTCGCACCGCTTGGACTAGGGTTAGGAGGATGGCACACAAGCGTGACGGGTCTTCCTTGACGTGGGCGGATCCTGTGTTTGGGTCCGAACTGGGATTATCCAGAACCCGGTACCCTTCGACGTGCCTCTCGGAGTCGCAGGGGATAGAACCTCTAGCGCCCTTAGAAGGTACCTCGCCGTCCCTAGACGTGTCTCCGACTCCTTTTCGGGGCTTCCCGCCCCAGGAAGCGAGCGAGTCCATCGCGCTGGCCACCCAACTTACCTCACCGGTACAAGGGCCCGGCGGGGAACCTACCGCTTTGTCGCCCCCAAGGGCTGGCTCTTCGGGCCACTCTCGGGGGCGCAAGCGTTCAGTGAAAAGTTCCCGCCACGCTAAGAGGACCCGGACTCGCCATCGTTCTCCTTCCTCTTCATCTTCCTCTTCATCCTCCTCGTCGGAGGGCTCCCCCTCTCCCATCCGCAAGTCCTGCAAGGGTAAGCGGAGGGAGCAGAGCCCTTCGTCGAGGAAGGTAACGCGGCTTATCCGCAGTATCCTGCCTTCTGTCCTTCCGGCTTACCCGCCTCCCGGCCCCGCTGTCCTACCTCCGGTAGTGGCAGCGGTACCCTTTCCTGAACCCGCTCTTCCTCTGCCTCTCCCTGCTGCATCGCCGGCCGGGGACTCGGTGTCACCCGGGGATTTTGGAACCGTTCCCGTTCCTCCAATCTCTCCGGGACCCGAGTCCCCGACCGGTGCCCTAGCGGAGGAGTTGGCTACCTCATCTCCTCCTTCTCCGTCTCCCCCATCTTTGGACGACGGTTATCTTTCCTACTCTTGGGCCTTTCTTCCTCCTTCCTGGACTCATTCTTCTGAGGAGGGCAGACTGGTTGCGTGGTCTCCTTACCCTTCCCAACCAGACGTGTGGATTAGGAGGGACGACGTCATGGTGAAGTGGGGAGCAGACAAGTCGGGCGACGCCATCCTCTTCCATAAGGCTCGCCCAATCTCCGCCCCAGTACCCGCGTCGTCGAAGGTCTCCTCGGCTGCTACCTTGGATGCGATGGGCTTCTTGGTGGAGAATAGTAACCTACAGCTGTCCCAGGCCTGGAAGATTGACCGTTCCTCCGAGAACACGGCAATCTTCCTGTCCTCGGATGCGTACTTCCCAGGGGATAAGGGCGATGGGGACTTGGACATTCCAGCCCTTCTCCTTAAGTCCCTGGACCACCAGAAGCCCACCACTTCCAAGAAACCACCTCCTCCGTCTTTCCCAGTCATCCTCCCTCCTTCCCGTGCCCTGCCGGGTTTGAGGGAATGCCTGTGGAAGACGGAGAAGGAGCCGTCGGTCCCCTACCAACTCAAGGAGCCCGACGGTAAGCTGAGACAGGCGGAAACATCCTCCCGGTTGGAGCTGTCCCATATCATCTCCACCGGTGCGGTTGTTTCCCTCCTTCGGGACTGTATCAAGTGCCTCACCAACACCTTCCATGAGCTGTCAGGCTTACAACTGACGTTAGTACCGTTGTTTCTCTTGTTGTGTTATTTTGTTGGATACAGGGTACGGGGATTCTTAGTTAACCTCTCGAGTCTCTAATCTCGAGATGGCGCAGCGGGGCGTGGTGCGTGCTGCTCCACTGTCCCCTGCGCTGTTCGACCAGGCAGCGACGGACTCGGTCTTCTCTTCCCTCTCGGCTGTAATTAACTTACCTAAACCTTCTACCTCCAAGTAAGTTCCGTTCTGTTGAGTCACTGGTTTTAGGGTTGGTTACAATGTTATTTTGAGATAAGGGTGGAATTCTTGGGTCTGCTCCTAACCAGTCTGTTTGTCCGTAGGCCGCGTGCCCCACAGCCAGCCAGACCAGCCAGACTAGGCAACCCAGGAACACCTACCCCACTCCTCCACAGCAGCCCCCCAGGTTCCACCAGCGGGGTCAGCAGCCTTTTCGTGGGAGAAGTCAGGGCTCCAAGCCCTATTCCAGGCCCAAGCCCTCCTTCTCCCACCCCTCCCAGAAGGATCGCTCCACTTGAGGTTCCCGTCCGGGGGTGCCTCACGGGGTGGTCAGCCACCTGGCCTTCACACGGTTGGGCAGCAAGGGTGATTCGCCAGGGCCTGACTTGGCCCTGGATTTCAGTCCCGGTGAGTAACTGTTCTTCTCATCCTCCCTGTTTGACATTTCTGACATGTGACATAACCTCTCCCCACCATGGTGTCCCGTTACTGTCAAAATCTCTCCCTCACTCCCATCCTCCCTCCGGGTCCCTCGGGTCCCGGCTGGGATTACCCGTTTGCCCCACTGACATCTGTCACTTTCCGTTCCTGCCGCTACGTCTCCCGCCTGCCTCAGCCAGAGTGTCACCTTTGGTCGTCCCGCATGTAAGAGAAATGCGGGAAAAAGGGGTAGTGGAGCGGGCGACGGGGAGGTTCTTTCTTTCTCGTTTATTCACGGTCCCCAAAAAGGACCCGGGAAAAACGAGACTGGTGATGGACCTGAGCAACCTAAACAAGTTCTTGAAACCTTTACATTTCAAGATGGTTTCGGTTGCTCAGGTCCGCACAGTTCTTCGAAAGGGGGACTGGTTAGCATCCCTCAACCTCCACGATGCGTAGTGTCACGTCCCGATCCACCCCCGGTTCCGCCGATTTCTGGCATTCCAGGTGGGGACCGAGACGTTTCAGTTTACCAGGCTCCCTTTCAGTCTCTCTCTAGCTCCTCAGGTCTTCACCAAGCTCGTGAGGGTGGTGGCATCCCGCCTGGCGGAGGCGGGTGTCCCCACCCTCATGTACCTAGACGATTGGTTGCTTCACGCCCCCTCCAAGGAGCAGGTAGCAAACAACGTCAGGGTAGCAAGGGACCCGGGTGCTAGAGGAAATGGGGTTCCTCCTGAACGTCCCCAAGTCCTCTCTCACCCATACTCGCAGACTGTCTTGGCTGGGAATAGAGTGGGACTCTGTTTCGGCCACCCTCTCGCTCGCTCCAGACAACGCCTGCCGGACCCTCCGCCACGTCCGCCGGGCTTACTTTTCCAGTACTTTCTCTCGCCGCCAGTGGGAGTCATTGCTCGGGTCCCTAAACTTCGCGGCCGCCGCAAGGCCCCTGAGACGATTGAAGCACAAGAGGCTGACATGGAAGGTAAACTTCCACCTATCCCCTGCACACAGGGACCTTCCCAGGCAAGTTTCCCAGACACTGCACCGTCTCCTTCGCCCCTGGCTGCGTCCCAGTACCCTGCGTCAGCGAGTTCCCTGGGTATTTCTTCCCCCGGGGATCACGGTGGCGACAGACGCATCGGACGTAGGCTGGGGACACCAGTCTTGCCTGGGACATCAGCGGTGCGGGGGATGGAAGGAAGAGGAGAGGCTACTACTCAACAGACACCCCCAGTTCTCCAGGATAGGCGTCCGCTTCGATATGGACAATGTTGCGGCCGTGCAGTGCCTACAGAGACAGGGCACTTCACGGTCGGAAATTCTCCTGTCCCTGTCGGAACAGATTTTCTCGATAGCGGCCAAGAGGGCGATTCACCTCTCGGCCCGCTATGTGCCAGGATGGGAGAACGATTGGGCGGATGCACTATCCAGGTTCAGAGGGACGTCAGTTGAGTGGCAACTGCGTCCCCCCGTGTTCGAGTCACTCTGCCTTCGCTACAAGACACCGGAGGTGGACCTATTCACCTCCCCAACCACGGCCCAACTTCCCCTGTTCCTGTCCTTCTCAACCAGGACAGAGGCGGGAGGCCCGGACGCCTTCACGGAGGATTGGAACAGGTGGGGGTACCTCTATCTATTTCCACCCCCAGCATCGTCAGTCCTCCTGCAGGCAATCCTCAAGCTGCGCGCATTCAGAGGGAGGGTACTCCTCATCGCCCCCCTCTGGCCAGCGCAACCGTGGTTCGGAGAACTGTCCCGGCGGTGCCATCATCCTCTTCAGTTGGGATCGGCGTGCCTCTCCAGCACTCTGTCCGCACCACTCCAAGCGTCACTGAAACTACACGCTTGGAGTTTCTACGGGGAGTCCTCAGCGAACGGTTCACTGAGGAAACTGGGCAAGATTTCTGAAGGCTCACCGCCAGTCGTCGGTGCGGCAGTACGAATCGTGCTGGAAAAGATTCCAGGACTTCTTGCGACGACATCCCTCCATGGTCATCTCAGAGGACACGGTCCTGGAATTCCTCACTTGGCTCGCCGATTCCACCAACAGGGCCCTGGCGACGGTGCTTGCGCATCACGCAGCCCTGTCTGATCCCCTCCTCCTAGGTATTGATATTAAAGTTTCAGAGAGGCCCCTCTCTCTGCTGAGGATGGGGATTCGGGCGGGGACGGCACCTCACCGGGCCCAGACTCCTTCCTGGTCCCTTCACCGCGTCCTTACTTACTTGACCTTCGAGGGGGTTCCTCTGGAAGTGTGCCACCTCCTCCAGAAGTCTCTCTTCCTGCTCGCCTTAGCTACAGGGTACAGGGCCTCCCAGTTGGCAGCCCTGACCCGTCATCCAGCCTTCTCCTCTGTAAGCCCTAACCTTACCTCTTTGACTGTCTCCCCCTCTCCTACTTCCTTAGCTAAGAACGAGCAGGCTAACGACAGGATTGGCCCCCTCGCAGTACCCTCCTTCCTGAGGGATGGAAGTTTCCACCCACTCTGTCCAGTCCACGCCTTTCTCAGGACTCACTTGGTGGAGGGGTACGGGATCTGGGGGGCTGGACATCCACCTCCTCCTTCAGGACGAGGTATCTGTTCCACTCGCTCTCCCCCACCCCCTGTGTGGCGATGGGGACTCCACCCACCTTTTCACAGGGTCCCCGTGGGAGACAGAAAAGGGGGAGGGGGCGCCCAAAGGGAAAAGGTCGGGCGACCTAGCTCCCGTCACCAGTTCATCCCATACGTCATCTCCATTTGTACAGTCTCACGCTCATCCCCATGTCATTCATGTTGTACATATGGTGCGGGCTTAATAAAACTACATTGTTATGGATTTTTTTAGTATATATTTTCTGAGGATTATATAAAAATAACTACTATGATGGGTGACTTGATACTCGAGTCCCCGGCCGGCGACGCGGCAGGGAAAGGTAGAGGAAGGGCGGGTTCAGGAACGGGTACCGCTGCCACTACCGGAGGTAGGACAGCGGGCCCAGGAGGCAAGAGACTGCGGACAATCCGCGCTATCTTCCTCGACGAAGGGCTCTGCTCCCTCCGCTTACCCTTGCGGGACTTGCGGATGGGAGAGGGAGAGTCCTCCGACGAGGAAGAAGGAGAACGACGGCGAGTCCGAGTCTTCTTGGGACCTTTTCACAGAGCGCTTGCGCCCCCGAGAGAGGCCCGAAGAGGCAGCTCTTGGGGGCGACGAAGCGGTAGGATCCCCGCTGGGCCCTTATACTGGTGAGGTAGGCAGGGTGGCCAGAGCGACGGACTCGCTCGCTTCCTGGGGCGGGAAGCCCCAGAAAGGAGTCGTAGCCCCATCTAGGGATGGCGACGTACCTTCTCGGGTCACCAGAGGTTCTATCCCCTGAGACTCCGAGAGGCAAGTCGAAGGGTACCTGGTCCTGGATAATCCCAGTTCGGTCCCAAACACAGGATCCGCACATGTCAAGGAAGACCCGTCTCGTTTGTGTGCCATTCTCCTAGCCCTAGTCCAAGCGGTGCGAAGGGAGGCAAGGGCAGGAAGCTTGGGGCGAGCAGCGGCGGGGGTCTCCCGACACAACTCAGCCCAGGGGCGGCACACACCACATGCCAAAGGGTCGTAACCCTTGGGCGTGAAGCAGGATGCGTGGGGCGAACAATGCAGGTGGCCGTCAGGGGACACCCACACAGTATGCCCCGTAAAGGCACATAGGGCACGAGTAGACTGCGGGAGAAAAGCACACAGGGGTTAACACGTGAATCCACGCGTGCACTGAAAACAACACAAAATAACAAGGGGCATGGGTAGCGGGGGCAGTAAGCCCCCCCACCCCGCTCCTGGGAAAACACCCCAAACACAACCCCACACGCACTACCCGGGGAAAAAAACCTGTAAGCCAAACCCGCCCCCCCCCCCCCACGGGCCGAAAACACCGGCCCGCAGCCCCCGACAAGAGAGGCACAGACAGCCTGAGGGGCATACCCCAGGGAAAACACACACTGGGGAAAAACAGTAAAAACACAGGGTGGCAGGGGAGAGGACCTAGGCACAATCCTCGCCGCCTGCAACACTAACACTACACAACACTCGGGGAAGGAGCACACAGGGGAGGGGGCTAAAAGAGCCCCCCACTAAGCACCACGTGGGGGAGAACACACACGCTGAAGGGCTACAAAACCCCGAGGAAAACACTAACCGAAGTGAACTAGTGGCAGGGTGGAAGGGAGGAAGGGCAGGGAAGGGGAAAAACCCAAAAAGGGGCCCCCAAAACAGACCCCAGGGGAGGGACGTAATGAACCCAGCCCCAGGGAAAAGAAAAAACTGTCCCCACACACTAAAACCCCTTAAGCACATAACACACACACACACACACATCTGCAAAGCAGGCAAGCCACTAGAACACAGGAGAAACGATAGCAGGAACATGTGAACACAATACCATAGCGAAGCAGCGAGGAGTGTAGATGTTGACCAGTACGTGTTCCGCGAGAGAGTGGACGAGCAGTCGCTGATCCAGAGCGGGGTCAGTACCTCTACAGGCCACCACCAGGTGGCTCCCATATCAGTACAGCGCCAGATTTGAATTTTTATTTACTTCTGATGATCTTCACGGAATAGACCCATCTATGGTCCGACCACTCTAAAAATGTGGTTTGGGTGGGGACGTGTGGGACCTGTCACTCTGTACAGGGTTGCCGCGAATTCTGAGCTCTAACTGACAGAAGGGTGACCTGATATATAACCTTCACCTCATGTCTGCCCCAGGACAATGTTTTAATCCTGGTCCAACCCTACACCACATCCAGACACCAACTGGTGACCACGTGTCTTGCTTCCCTGCCTCCCTCTCTTCCTCCCTCTTCATCAATCATTCCTTTTTTCCTGTAATTTATATTTTCACTTTCTCCTCAGTATACTCTAATTTCTTTACGTTATGAATCTCTCTCGTTCATATGATTCATGTAATTTTACATCCTAAGTACACTAGTTCCATTACATTATACTCCACGTATTAAAGATTTGACCTTATTTCCGCACCACCCATGAGGTAAACATCCATTTTCCTTCTCCTGTACAAAATACTGGCTTACTCTGAAGACAATTTCCTTTGTTTTATATGAAGGTGGGAGGTTGTTTGGTGAGCTGCCATCGTGTCAGAGTCAATATGGAAAATGAACAGTGGGAGCATTGTTGTTTTGGGTTGCAGGGGAAAGTACAGTACCTCTGCTTATGCCTGTACTGGCGGGCCCAACATGACAGACAGTGGGAACACTTGACTGAAGTTTAAATACTCCCCTGCCTTGTTAATTACCTCCCAAGAGATACATATGTACCGTGTTCCAGGTGTTGGGAGTGATGGGTATTGCCGCTCATGATAGTTTTAACATTTATTTTTATTAAGGAACGAGTATATATATCACTTCCATTTCTTCATAAAGTATTATAAACACAATTGTTGCATTACATACCCAACTTAGAACTATGACGAATGTCAAATAAAAGTAGCAACATATTCGTAGCACCACTGTGAAATGTGTATGCCACATTTCTATATTATTACATCAAGACGTTGCATTATAAAATTTATTTGTTATTGACATACTTAAGTATACTTAAGTATATATTATAAAAAAAAATTGTTACGTGTTCGGGTATTTTACATTACATCACACAAGCTACGATTCGCTAGTTTAAGAAACGTGGCGTCGCTGTAAACGGTGACAGGTCCCTCACGTCCCCACCCAAACCACATTTTAAGAGTGGTTGGACTATAGCCCAGAATATGCCTATACGGGGCCTGGGCTGGAGAAGGGGAGTATTCTATAGCAATCCAGCTGTGCTGGTTCCACTTTACCAATAATGTAGTTTTATTTTTACATACCACCTTATGTACAACATGAATGATATGGGGTGAGCATGAAAATGTACAGAATGGATATGACACATGGGGTGATAATGTGGGTAAGGTATAAGGATTACCAGCCCGACCCTTGCCCCTCGGGCGCCCCTTCCCCCCCCCCCCCCTCTCTTTCCTCGGGCGTCTCCTACCTGGTGTTGGGACTGGGTGTGGTTTGATGGGAGGAGTCCCCATCGCCACACAAGGGGTGGGAGCGACCGAGTGGAACAGGTACCTCATCCTGAAGGAGGAGGCAGATGCCCAGCCCCCCAAATCCCGTACCTGCTCCACCGTGTGAGTCCTGAGGAAGGCGAGGGAGGCGGCCACGCCCCGAACGCTGTGGGCCTTGGGAGCGTGTCCAGGATCCCTGTTCTCGATCACTTGGCAGAGGAGGCGAGCGATGGACCTGGGGGGAAGAGGCTTACCAGACCTGGAGTTGTAGAACAGGTGGTCCAGTGAAGCCTCTCTCATAGCCTCCACATAGGATGTGAAGGCGTGGACTGGACAGAGCGGATGGAAACTTTCATCCCTCAGGAAGGAAGGTATTCTGAGGGGGCCAATCCTGTCGTCAGCCTGCTCGTTCTTAGCTAAGAAAGTGAGAGGGGGAGACAGTCAAAGAAGAATGGTTAGGACTTACAGAGGAGAAGGCTGGATGGCGGGTAAGGGCTGCCAGTTGAGAGACTCTGCACCCTGTAGCTAAGGCGAGCAAGAAGAGAGACTTCTGGAAGAGGTGGCTCACTTCCAGAAGGACCCCCTCCAAGGTCAGGTAGGTGAGGATACGGTGAAGGGCCCGAATCCCCATCCTCAGAAGAGAGAGGGGCCTCTCGGGGACCTTAATATTGAAACCTAGGAGGAGAGGATCAGACAGGGCTGCGTGATGTGCAAGCACCATCGCCGGGGCCCTGTTGGTGGAGTCGGCGAGCCAAGTGAGAAATTCCAAGACTGTATCCTCAGAGACGAGCATGGAGGGGTGTCGTCGTAAGAAGTCTTGGAATCTCTTCCAGCATGATTCATACTGCCGCACCGAGGGTTAGCGATGAGCCCTCAGCATCTTGCCCACTGTCTCCTGAGTGAAGCGTCTGCTGAGGACCCCCCGTAGAAACTCCAAGCGTGTAGTCTCAGTGACGCTTGGAGTGGTGCAGCCAGGGTGCTGGAGAGGCACGCCGACCCCAGATGAAGAGGATGAGGGCACCACTGGGACAACTCTCCGAACCACGGCTGCGCTGGCCAGAGGGGGGCTATGAGGAGTATCCTCCCTCTGAAGAATGCAGCTTGAGGATTGCCTGAAGGAAGACTGACATTGCTGGTGGGGGGAAGAGGTAAACGTAATACCACCTGTTCCAGTCCTCTGTGAAGGCGTCCGGGCCCCCCGCCTCCATCCTGGTGGAGAAGGAGAGGAACAGGGAAAGTTGGGCCGTGGTTGGGGAGGCAAACAGGTTCACCTCCGGAGTCCTGTAGCGAAGGCAGAGTGACTCGAACACAGGGGGACGCAGTTGCCACTTGACTGACGTCCCTCTGAACCTGGATAGGGCGTCCACCCAGTCGTTCTCCTGACCTGGCATATAGCAGGCCGAGAGGTGAACGCCCTCTTGGTAGCTATCCTGAATATTTGTTCTGACAGGGACAGGAGAACCTCCGACCGTGAAGTGCCCTGTCTTTGCAGGCACTGCATGGCCGCTACATTGTCCATGTCGAAGCGGACGCCCATCCCGGAGAACTGGGGGTGTCTGTTGAGCCACTCCCGAGCGTTGATGTGTAGTAGCCTCTCCTCTTCCTTCCATCCCCTGCATTGCTGGTGTCCCAGGCTTGACTGGTACCCCCAGCCTACGTCCGACGCGTCTGTCGCCACCGTGATCCCCGGGGGAGGAAGTACCCAGGGAACACGCCGACGCAGGGCCCCGGGACGCAGCCAGGGGCGAAGGAGACGATGAAGGGAGGGAGACACTGGCCTGGGAAGGTCCCTGAATGCGGGGGATAGGTGCAGGTTTACCTTCCGCGTCAGCCTCCTGTGCTTCAGTTGTCCCAGGGGCATTGCGGGAGCCGCGAAGTTCAGCGACTCGAGCAATTGCCTCCCACTGGCGACGAGAGAAAGTACGGGAAAAGTAAGCCTGGCGGACGTGACAGAGGGTCCGGCGGGCGTTGTCTGGAGCAAGCGAGAGGGTGGCTGAAACTGAGTTCCACTCTATCCCGAGCCAAGACAGCCTATGCGTAGGGGTGAGAGAGGACTTGGAAACATTGAGGAGGAACCCCATTTCCTCTAGCACCCCCCGCGCTACCCTGACGTTGTTTGTTACCTGCTCCCTGTTGGGGGCATGTAATAACCAATCGTCCAGGTACATGAGGGTGGAGACACCCGCCTCCGCCAGGCGGGATGCCACCACCCTCACGAGCTTGGTGAAGACCCGAGGAGCAAGCGAGAGACCGAAAGGGAGCCTGGTAAACTGAAGTGTCTCGGTCCCCACCTGGAATACCAGAAATCGGCGAAACCGGGGGTGGATCGGGACGTGCCAGTACGCGTCCTGGAGGTCCAGGGACGCTAACCAGTCCCCCTTTGGGAGAACTGTACGGACCTGAGCAACCAAGACCATCTTGAAGTGTAGGGGCTTCAAGAATTTGTTTAGCTTGCTCAGGTCCATCACCAGTCTCGTCTTTCCCGGGTCCTTCTTGGGTACCGTGAATAGGCGTGACAAGAAAACCCTCACCGTCGCCCGCTTCACTACCCCTTTTTCCCGCATTTCCCTTACGTGAAGGACGACCGAAGGTGACACCTTGGAGGACACAGGAGGAAGACGTAGTGGCTGCAAGAAAAGGGCACGTGTCAGTGGGGTTTAGGAACAACCCACTCAGGGCCCACAGGGGAAAAAGGGGGAGGATCCACACGGGGTGGAACAAGGTTATGTCATAAGTCAAAATTTCACAACAGAGAGAGTGACGGTAACAACCACTCACCGGAACTGAAATCCATGGCCAGGTGAGGTCCTGTCGCACCACCCTCGCTGCCCAACCGTGGGTGGGCCAGGCGGGGGACCACCCCGTGAGGCACCCTCAGGTGGTGCGGTCTTTCTGGGAGGAATGGGAGGTGGAGGGCTTCGCCTTGCTGTAGGGCTTAGAGCCCTGGTTCCTCCCACAAAAGGGCTGCTGGCCCCACTGGTGGAACCTGGGGGGCTTCTGTGGAGGAGCGGGGTAGGCGGTCCTCGGTTGTCTCGTAGGCTGGGAGGGCATGCGACGCTGGAAGGATGGTCTGGCTGGCTGTGGGGCACGTGGCCTACGGACAAACAGAACAATTAGAGGAGAGAAAAAACTCCAGGGAGAACATGCGAGAGCGGTGAGGATGGGTCTAACCTCCCGCCGTCTTGTTTCCCCCCGTACAAAAGTATGTGACATCATCAATTCCCAAACGACCACTAGACAAGGAAGTTGTTTTGGCAGGTTGATGACTTCTGGGAGAGACGAGAACACAGAGTCCGTCGCTGCCTGGTCGAATAGCGTAGGGGACAAGGGGGAAGCTCACACTACGCCCCGCTGCGCCATCTCCGGTGCGGACTTGGTGGCTGCTTGGCGTGCCGGACTCGGCAAAGGTCCTGGCTGCCTCCTGTAGGTCGTGGGTTGCCATGGCTCTGACGCCCTCTGCCACGGTAGTCATGGACATCAGGGCGTCACTTGTAGGGGACAAAACATAAACACCCCAAGAACACCAAGGTTAGAGCCCTGTTTAGGTTATGTAAGTAACCCCACGCCCATCAAAAAATATCCAAAAGAATAAGCATAGTACAAACAGGGTACTTACGATAGTTCAAGGCCGGACAGCTCGTGGAACGAGGTGGTGAGGCTCTTGAGGCAGTCCCGCAGGAGCGAGATGGCTGCACCGATGGAGATGATATAAGACAACTCCAGCCAGGCAGCCACCTCTGCCTGTCTCAGTTTGGTGTCGGGCTCCTTCAGCTGGAAGGGGACCTGCGGCTCCTTCCCCGTCCTCCACAGACATTCCCTCAGGCCCGTAGGGGCACGAGATGAAGGGAGAATGACTGGGAAGGACGAAGGAGGGGGTTTCCTGGGTGCAGAGGGCCTCTGGTGGTCCAGGGACATGAGGAGCAGGGCAGGAATGTCCAGGTCCCCATCACCTTTATCCCCTGGAAAGTAGGCGTCCGAGGACAGGAAGACTGCCGTGTTCTCAGAGGAGCGGTCAATCTTCCAGGCCTGGGACAAGTTAAGCTTACTATTCTCCACCAGGAAGCCCATCGCATCCAAGGTAGCAGCCGTGGAGACCTTCGACGAAGCAGGGACAGGGGCGGAGATGGGGCAGGCCTTGTAGAAGGGGATAGACTCGCCCGATGTATCCGCTCCCCACTTCACCAGGACGTCGTCTTTTCTCACCCACATGTCTGGTTGAGTAGTGTCAGGAGACCAAGCAACCAGTCTGCCCTCCTTGGAAGAATGAGTCCAGGAAGGAGGAAGGAAAGCCCAAGAGTAGGGAAGGTAGGAGTCATCTCCTGAAGGTGGTGAAGGAGAAGGAGGACAGGAGGTAGCAGGGTCCTCCGCTACGGCACCAGCGGCGAGCTCGAGGCTCGGGGAGATTGGGGGTTCGGGAACACCCCCACACTCCCCGGGTGAACCCGGGCCCTCGGCCGGCGACGCAGCAGGGAGAGGAAGAGGAAGGGCCGGTTCAGGAATGGGTCCCCCTGCCAGCACCGAAGTAGGTGGGGAGGGGGCCACGGGAGGTTGAATAAAGTCCGGAAGGACAGCAGAGAGAAGGGTGCGTAGGACAAGCGCCATCTTCCTCATCGAAGGGCTTGTACCCGCCCGCTTAGCCTTGTGGGGCTTGCTCACGGGAGAGGGCGAGCCCTCCGATGAGGAGGAGGAGGTGGTAGACGAAGAGGACGGGGAGTGACTGCAAGTCCGGGTGCTCTTGGAGGGGCGAGACCTTTTCTTTAAGTGCTTGCCCCCCCGCGAGCGGCTCGAGGAGCGAGCCTTAGGGGGCGACAAAGCAGTAGGTTCCCCGCTGGGTCCTGGTACCGGTGAGGTAGCCAGGGGTGCCTGCACGGCGGTCTCACTCGCTTCCGGGAGTGGTGGGAAACCGCGGAAGGGAGTCAGAGATCCGTCTAGGGAAGGCGACGTAGCCTCTCAGGGTGCTAGGGGCTCGATCCCCTGTGACTCCGAGAGACACGTGGAAGGGTACCGAGATCTGGAGAGTCCCAGTTCAGCCCCAAAACCAGGGTCTGCCCATGTCAAGGAGGACCCGTCTCGTTTGTGCGCCATCCTCCTCACTCTTGTCCACACAGTGCGAAGAGAGGCAAGGGCAGGAAGCTTAGGGCGAGCAGAGGCGGAGGCCTCGTGACACAACTCAGCCCAGGGGCGGCACACACTACACGCCAGAGGGTCGTAGCCCTTGGGCGTGAAGCAAGGTGCGTGGGGCGAACAGTGGTGGTGTCTGTCGGAGGACACCCTCATGGTACACCCCATAGTAGCACACAAAGCACGAGTGGACTGCGAGAGAAAAAAGGGGTTAACACGTGAATCCACGTGTACACAGTACAAAGGTAAACACATCACGTGAAACCACGTGTACACAGTACAAAGGTAAACACAGAACAACCCCAGGAGGGGGAAGAGCCCGTCAACCCAACCCCAAAAACTCCACACCCCCACACGCACACACTGCCGGGGATAAACAACCCTGAAACACGAACCCCGCAGGCTGAAGAAGGCCCCTAGAAACCCGAAGGAGGAGAGAAGAGGAGAACACAACCAGCCTGAAGGGACAACTCCAGGGAAAGACACTGCACTGAGAGGAAAAAAACCCTAACCGACACAGCCAGGGGAGGGCAAGGACAACGCACGAACCTTGCCCCCAAACACACTAAAACCACACAGGGAAGGGAGCACAAAGGCCCCAAGGGCCGCACGAGGGGAACCACGTGGGGAGGCAAGGGCCCCACGTGGGGAAGAACACACACGCACAAGGCCACACAGCCCCGAAAACACTAAGGAAAGTGACCTAGTGGCAAAGCGAAGGGAGAACAAAGGCAGACAGGGGAATGGAAAACACTGGGCCCCAAGGAAGGAGCAAGACCCAAGGGGAGATGGAGAAAACCGAATCCCAAAACCCCAAAGGGAAAGGAACGTAAAGCTACCTAAAACTAAACCCCACGCACACACACACACACATCTGCAGAGCAGGCACGCCACTAGACACTGGAAAAAACATGTAAACACAAACACTAGCAGTTAACACGGGCAACACATACCATAGCGAAGGTGAAGGAGCGTTGATGTTGTCGGCCTGGTGTTCCGCGAACAAGTGACCGAGTGTCTTCTCCCGCCAGCCCAGGCGGGTCACTACCTCTAGAGACCACCACCAGGTGGCTCCCATATCATTACAGTGCCAGATTTGAATTTATATTTACTTCTGATGATCTTCACGGAATAGACCCTTCTAGTCCAGAAATAAACCTATACGGGGCCTGGGCTGGAAAAGGGTGTGTTCTATAGCAATCCAGCTGTGCTGGTTCCACTTTACCAATAAAGTCTATTTGGAAATTCAGTCAGTCTCGGGCCTTCAAGCTGAAAAGACGTATGTACTATATCGTATTTATGCACAGCCATGGCTGATAGTGCTGGACCAGGGTCCAAGGAGTGTTGGAGAGCAACTGAACAGAGCTGGAAAAAGTGAGTCTTCTAAACCTCTCTCAACGTTGAGAATGGTTTGGAAAATTCACTTGTTTGAACTGTTCAGTTGCTCTCCAACACTCCTTGGACCCTGGTCCAGCACTATCAGCCATGGCTGTACGTATGGCAACTGGCAAGCGGCCTGAGATCGCGGAATATTTTTAACTAACGCAACAAGACTGAAATGCTTTCACATATTATAAAGTTAATATTGACTATTTCTAAACTCCAGAGTGTATCTTTCCCGGGCAACGCCAGGTACCTCCGCTAGTAATAGACTTAAGGGGATAGTATATTTTGATAGACTGGACTGCCTTGATTCCTCCAAAGTATAGTATGCCAGGAAATAGACCCACATGAAGAAATATAATGGTATCCTGTTGCCTGGAATTGTTTGGAGGAATCATTTGCTCCAGATTTACCACCCAAAACAATGTATCCCCTTAAAAAGTACATACCCGATGGAAAATATGGAAACAGATAAACCACAATTGATGTTTACTCAGGTCTCAGGTGATAGGCATCGATCGACCTCCCTTTTTTCTTCATTTTCCACTTTTTTAATATTTCCTTTTTTCTAGTTGTATTATTATGTTGGTTGTGTCTGATTTGTGATTGTGTCTATTTATTTTTGTCTTTTTCTCCAAAGTTCATATAGCACTTGTTTTACCTCTTCTTTATTCATATTATCATAAAATAAAAGTTTTGCCGTCCAATCCTCTTGGTAAGGTTGCACAAATAGTTTAGTTTTGTCTCTGATTTGTTGGTATAGTGGACAGTACAAAATAAAATGGATTATATCTTCAACTTCTTCAGGACACCCAATACACTATGTGTCTTTACCTATAAAATGATTTCTATCATTCAGTTTCAATGTATTAGAACGACATTTAAAAAATGTCACTGATGACGGCTTATTATCATAACACTTCTCTTCTCTTTTTTCAGTTTTAAATTCTGCATACATTTTAACACTAGTTTTCCTACTCAATTCATCCCTCCAAATCTTCGTATCCCAGCTGCACTGTTGCCTTGATCTCTTCATTTGTTATTGTTTTCATGTTACATTTATCTAGTCCAGTTTTCTTACTCATATCCATTGGGTCGATTCCACAGTCATTCGTTGTGGTTTGTTAGCATGCAAACAAAAGAATGTTAGCCGTTTAAATGACTTATGGGTGAATTATTTAATGAATTTGATGAGTAAATTATGTAGTGATTATTATTATTATTATTATTATCATCATCATTATCTAACTGTTTGATAGATTTTGTGAATGTGGATACTCAGCTTTTGGAAAATAATGAAGCCTTACAAGTATGGTTGGTTAGGAAGCTAACAAACAAATACCACTGTGGAATCAACCCATTATCTCTTCCACCCACTTGTCTTTTCTATGGTTTTCTTTATATTGTGTCCATACATGCCCCACAAATGTTTCTTCTTTGTTCAGTAGGTATTTTATAAATGTCATTTTTCCTTTATTATTAGTCTTGCTTGTGTCGATGCCGCACCCATTTCACTACTCAGCACAGTAACAGGAGTGTATGATGGAGCCTCCAAAATCATTCTATAAACTTTGTTATCAAATCTTTGTAATCTTTGTATCTCTAATTTAGTAAAGTGTATTACATTTGTTCCATGGAGGATAGAAGGAAGTGCCACACTTTTCCAAAAAGTCTTACCAATTAACATTTTATTACAACTTTAACCTATAATAGATGGTATTTGGTTTGCAAGGGTGTTAGCTTTAGTCAATATGTCCAATTCATGTTATTTAAAACTAATCTTTTTTATCAGTTATTGTTATACCTAAATATTTGAAACTAGTCCCTACCTTTATTCCTGCTATTTTGCTAAGTTTATCTTTCATATTATTAATAATTATGTTGCTTTTGTTTGTGTTTATTTCTAATCCACTTTCCCCTACAATTCTGCTGATTATCTCTATATCCTACTTCTCTGTGCTTCCTCTCCTCCACCGATTGGGCTAAACTTAAACCATCATCAGCATAAAACAAAGTATTTATATAAAAAGTGTCATCCCTATACCCTAAGTTTGTTTCATTAAGTTTATTTATAATAATATACTGTATGTTACTAATTTAAAGAGCATAGTTGATGCCGTGCAACCCTGTTTTATTCCACTTAAAATATTTAATTATTTTTGTATCATGTTACTTGTTCCCAGTTGGATATTTGTTTGGTCACCTGTATATATTTTTGAAATAATATCAATTAATAATGGGTGTACAGTACTTTATAAAATAACAGTGCTTCAATCAACTTCTCTCTTCTAATGGAGTCAAAAGCTTTTTGGAATTCAATTGCTGTAACTATTAGTGGCTTTTTCATTTTATACCTATTTGAAATACTGTACAGTATTTTAGGATTATTAAATTACCTTCCAATCTGCATCCTCTTGTGAATCCAGATTGTGTGTCTAGAGTAAGATTATTTATTTTTAGATGCTCATCCAATTTATCCCTCAATATAGCCATAAACTTCTTATATGAAATGTCTGTAAGGTCGTAGTTCTTTTGTTGTGTTTGTTTTTACTTTTGGTATTAATTTAGTTTTAGATGTCATCCAGCTTACTGGTATATCTGTCTTCCCCTCAATTATATCATTAAGTTTCTCTGATAATGTTTATGTATATAGTATGCTTTTTCTCATTAATTTATACAATTCTGGTTTTATGCCATTTAGACCTGGAGCTTTATTACATTTGAAATCTGCCAAGCACTTATTTACATCATTTACATTTATCCTGGGATACTGCATTTTGTTTATTTCCTCAAAATTGTAAATAATATCTAGGTGTTCTTTTAATGATAATTCTCCTTCTATTGTATAGGTTTCTGTCACATCTTTTACTTGTTGGTTTATTGGATTATTAAATTCATGTTCATATATTTTTTTATGTTTATATTCTATACTTCATTTATTTTGTTTTTATGTTTGTTGTACACACTTGACCAAAACTCTTCCAGTACCTCTACAGCATTTTCTTCATCTAGTTTCTTTCCATTTATACTATAAATATATTCTTTTATTGTTGTGTTACCTCCACCGCCTCCACATCACATCATACCAACCCAGCGCCAAACACCAAGAGGACTACCACGTCAACACCTACTTCCACCACTTCAGCTACTACATCGTGCCCCGTTGACACCCTACCAACACACGCCACACATAAACCTCACCACCCAAAACTCAACACAGCCACACCCAGTCACACTGCCTGCACTCCC
The DNA here is from genome assembly GCA_033782935.1 of Petrolisthes cinctipes. NCBI lineage: Eukaryota > Metazoa > Arthropoda > Malacostraca > Decapoda > Porcellanidae > Petrolisthes > Petrolisthes cinctipes. Next base: position 144,415 of record JAWQEG010000791.1, on the reverse strand, counting down.
CTGTGGGTAGAGAACTTAAGCTCAGGGGAACAGTTCTTGGTTGACTTGGGGTCTGAAGTGAGCGTCGTACCCCCGTCGACCCGGGAGATGGAGGACCAGGCATCCTTCTCGCAGCCAACATGTCGCCCATCGCCACCTGCGGCACCAGAAGTAGGGGCATCATGCTGGTACAAGAGGAGTGGTTCGTGTGGCCCTTCATCGTGGTGGAGGTTCAATACCCAATCCTCGGTGTCGACTTCCTCACAGCCCATGATCTTATCAACCCCAAGGGATGGCGCCTCATCCACCAGCCCACGGGAGCTACCATTCCGATGAGGCCGTGCCGCCATACCACTCCATCTACACTCGACCCTCGATTTATCGGACAAAAAGGGGGTTAATCTTGTCCGTTAATGGAGAATGCCCGTTACTGGAAAATTGAGGTGATCTAGGGGATGAATTAGAATTAATACTGTACTGTACATAAAAAGTACAGTACAGTACTTCTAAACTAATGTTAGAAGTAAGGACAAAGTCCATTGAGAGGTTGTTCATTCTAAAGGGGTTAGGCTTAAGTGTGACTGTAGTGAGGGTAGGGGGGGGGGGGACGATGGCTAACAGCAGATGTATTATTGTTCAGTTTTCACCTATAGTCCTTGAGTTTTTACTCGTACAGTAAACACGCATTTTCTGAATTTACTGTACATACAAAATACAGTAGAGTACTTCTAAACTCATGTTAGAAGTCGTGACGTGTGTGTGTGAGCAGCAGTTGACCTGGGCCACGGTAACGGGCTTGATTAAGCCTATGTCCAGTGTCGGAACATATAAAAAAAAAAAAAAAAAAAAAAGACAATGTCCATTGAGAGGTAGTTCACTCTAAAGGGGTTAGGCTTAAGTGTGAGGGTAGGGGGGGAGGGGGGTGGCTAACAGCATACATACGGTAATATTGTTCAATTTTCACCAATAGTCCTTGAGTTCTTACTCGTACAGTGCACACGCACTCCTGCTCAGCTGCTTACCTGGACTCACCTCTCCTGCTCCCGACACCAACCTCACCTGCTCCAGACGATGCAGCACTCTCCTGCCGCCTCCCATGCACTCACCGGCCACAGCAGTGTAGACTCCCAACCATGAGGTGCCCGCCTACTACAACCACTACCCTCACCTCCTCCACAACTAGAGTCCAGGTCAAGAAGTGTACCACTACCTTGTAAACAGCAGCTAGTAATAAATTGTTACGGTGTCCATGTGAGTTTGTGCACCCCAAGTAGTAACCATATCCAAGTGTTACAATGCCAATAAATGATTGGTAATGATGATCTCCAGCCTTTTTTTCTACAATTACAGTATATCATGTTTTAAAGGTGAAATACACCTTGTGCGTTTCGTAGGAGTCAAGGTGCTGACAGGTGATTTCAAGCTTTTTACTGCTTAGTTTGTTAATTTATTTTAATTTATTTTTTATGTAATAATACATGTATCATATTTAAATAGGAATTCCTTATTTCTTATGCAGTATTTTATTTTTGGAAAGGAAATAAAAATATATATATATATATATTGCATATTGGGCGTTTCACTTGACCTGTGGCCTTGTCGTAATGATATCATCCGGCCTGAGGCATCAAAAGGTTGCCCAACCCTGATGTAGACCATAGCCATGAATTGCCATTTACAGTATTTTATAAACCATAATATGTGAACTATAAAATGGGTGGGTAGAAGCCAGGGTAAGACAAGCTTTTATATAGAATAAATGTTATTAATAAGATATGGGATGGCAGAAGCCTTTGTAACATGTGGACTTCTGTCTCATATATCACAAAGATTTCAAACCGAGAAGGTTTTTCCAGATGTCATTTATTCGTTGTCAGGGTAGCACTAATTACACTGAAATAATGGGTGACTACTGTATTTTTTGTTTCTTTGTGCAGAAACTGGTAGGCGTAGTACAACCTGGGTGTGTGAATTAGACAGAGGAGGGCTACTGGGCTCTACTCCCTTCTTCAAACTACCACCATCACCTCCACCCTCATCTTGCTCTCCACTTCCATCCATGGTGAGATGTGTTAAATTTAGTCATATAATTATACATAGTGATATAGAATATAGAACAAAAAAGAAATAATGTGTATAGATTACTTTGGAGTAATAGATGAGGTGTGTGGCTAAAACAAAGAGAGGCTACTACCTCCTCCTTTCTTTCTTTCTTTCGCACTTCACTGCTTTTCACGTGTTGGAGGGGGTTGTACACCAAGGGTAAGAAGTGGAATTGGGCTACTTGTGGCCTCCGGTTTGTTTTGTAGGTTCTAGGTTTAGGGGTTATTAATTAAAACCAGAATATCGCAGATGCAGAGTAGGTTGCACACTAATACTACATGTACTGTACTAGCAGAAAGAATGTAAATAAGTAATTTTCATATGAGATCATGCTTCCAACAAGGAGATGTAAACTCTAGTAATGTAACCTCTGACTTCACATGAACATTATCTACAGGACACATAAGGAAGCTCACTCTGGCATCATTCGGACACCTTTCTGTAATGTCTTTAATGGTGTAATGCATGTGAGAGATGGGTAAATTAGAAATACTGTATGTTGTGTAGCTCAACGTTTTCTTGTTCAATCTGTCTATCGTTATGTGCATTTAATTACTCCAATATTCTTTCAGGACCTGGAGAAACTCTACTACCACAACAGCATCATAGCATAGAACACTAAAATCTCCCTCCCCTTCCAAGCCCAACCAACCACCACATTATGTCATTCCCTCTTTCACTGCCACAGGCATGCTCCATGGACACGTCATCTCTGCCCAGTGATAAGGTAAATTCTGCAGACTCTAGCAACCTCATGAGGTTATGGTGATCTCTGTTGGGAATCTTATTTTTGTGGGTACAGGCATAGTGAGAGGTTGATGGCAGTGCCATCTAAATGGACATCTGTAGGAAGGGCAGCCAGCTCAGAATGCCCATAACTCAAAGCACACTTTTACATTCTCTTGACAATTCTAATGACATTTTCATGCTTTTGATTTCATTAAAAAAACTGTGTCAGAATCACATTTTCAGCACAATAATATGAAATATAGCGTCACTGTCATTTTACATACATACTGTATAAGGTAATTAGCGCAAAAACAGAACGCTGAAAATACATCCTTACACCCTGAGAGATATTGCTACACTGGCTAGACAAGGCTGGTGTGACTCGTGGGAGCTTATAACCACACACACCCTCTGTTATGAGCCTAATCAAGTATGTCAGTGTGCGAGCATATTTGAAAAAGGTGTCATTGACATCACCTGCGGTCACCCACACTTGGTGTTGTCGACAATTGTTATCACCCGAGCTTTAAGGGTTAAAAACTAGAATGTTACGACATATAAATAGCGTCAGGGTAGGTCAGCAGAGTAGTGGGTTATATCAGCATAAAGCTATCAGATATCAACTGGTCCAAATTGAAAGATGCTTCTATGAAAGGAATGTCATTGAATCTTGTTTTATCTGGTACATATAATAAAATGCAAATATGAGGTAAAGTCATTTTAAATGTCACAAAATATTAGCAGAATTGCTTATGTAAAGATTTCTGCCAGACTAGAATGTTCTGGCAGGTAAGGTGAGCTCACATTAGCCACACCCTTCCTGTGGTTTGTGCATATCTATACTCCATTTTCGCACTTTTGTACTCCCTTTGAAGATGTAATAAACGAAATGCAGTAGGTTTGCATATTGCGCGTGTTCTCAATGCGCAATTCACCTTTTGCGCAACGAACCCCAAATCAGCACCATTTTATTTTATTACACACGATGTTTTTTTGGCCAAGAGTGGCCCAAATCCGCAGCCTTTCCCAGTGTTACCATCGCCATGGCTGTATATAGCCCATGCAGGCTATTATGCAGACTGTGATGAGTTAAGGTGCTCTGCTCTTGACTGGCTCACAACTAAGTCGTGCAATAACCCAGGCGGTGGCAGTGTGGATAAAGATACGGACTGCGAATGGCAAGGGCCCGGGTTCGAGTCCACGAGAAACGTCTGGGATTTTTCAAAGGTGATCTGATGATTCCAGCTGTTCGTCAATAATCCTGGCTACGCCGACACGTCGATAAAATACCCCCTACATCGTCGTCAACTCACAACATAGAAGATATTTCAAGATGCTGTGAGTGACGGTGTAGCTGATAGTGACGTGTATAAATAAGGTGTGGTCATCTAGTGGGCAGAAGAGAAGCTACGGTACCAACATCACCACGAAGCTCCACTGTCATCTGGTGTGACACCCAATAATCTCGGGGCCTCGAAAGAGTCACGGTCTACTTACAGCCTACAGTCCCGAGGTTGAGGTATAAAAAAAAAATAATAATAATAATTTTGACGGAGCAGTATCTTGCTATCTTCATTATGCTTTCAGTTGTGTCTGCCCTTGCCTTTGAAGGATTTAGGGACGAAGTGAATGCGATCAACATTAAATGCAGTGCTAGTAGAAGTGGTGGTGGGTGAGGATAGTGGTGGTGGGTGAGGGTAGTGGTGGTGGGTGAGGATAGTGGTGGTGGGTGAAGGTAGTGGTGCGACCTTGGGAGGTGCAGCGGAGACTCCATTATAGTAAACCCCATCTCACACTTCTAGTGTGCTTCTTTACTGTTATTTCTTTGGTCTATTTATCTATCTATCTATTGTTCTGACGCCCCGTTCCCTCCGGGAACTCTCCCCAAAGGGGTGGCCACGGCAGAAGTGCCTCCAGTTCTCCCTGTTCCAACACTCCCTCCTTACTTGTTCAAGTCCTCCTCTACCCCTCACGTTTCTCTCCTTTACATACTCTTCCACTCTGTTCTGCCATCTAACCGGAGGTCTGCCTCTCACACCAGGTCCCACAACTTCACTTCCATACACCTTCTTTACAAACTCCTCACCTTGCATTCTCTCTACATGTCCAAACCATCTCAATGTATCACGCTTCACTCTCTCAACCACTCCACATTCAATAGCAATTGCCTTCTCACTCATACCACACCTCTCATATACACTCTCATTACTTTCTCCATCCCACCTTGTAAGTCCACATGCTCCTCTCAAGTAACTCATTTCCACAGCACCTATTCAAGACTGATGAGCCCTACTCCATGTCCATGTCTCCGACGCATGTGTCAGTGTTGGCAGGATTATACCGTTTCGTAGTCCCATTTTCACTTCCACACACTTCTACCCTTCATAATCCTCCCCAGTGATCCTATGACCTGTCTACCCCTCATTGCTCTCTCCCTAATTTCTCCTTCCATACTCCCATGTTTACACATAACTGTACCCAGGTACTTAAACTCCTTCACTTCCTCCATCCTCTCACCCCTCAGAGTTATCTCACACTTCGTCCCAGTTGGTACTCCCACTCTGTAAGGTGTAGCAAAGTCAATCACTTCAGTTTCTGCTCTCTCAAATACCATCACTTTACTTTTACCAACATTCACCTTCAGTTTCCTTCGTGTCATCTGCAAATAAACTTTCCGCCAAGGACCAATTTGCTTCATTCAGCCTCAACTTCACCCCCAGGCCATTCACTTTGGCTTTCATCTCTCTCATACAACCATCCTATATATATTGAACAGCCACGGTGACATAACACATCCCTGTCTCAGCCCTACACCAATATTAAAACTCTCACTTAGATCACCCTCTACCCGCACACATGCTGTTGCCTCTGCATAGAAGGCCTCAATGCCCTTCAGCAAAGACCCCCCAACACCATAAATTCTCAACACCTCTGACATAGCTTTCCTATCAACCCTATCGTATGCCTTCTCCAAGTCCATGAAGGCAGCATACAACTTCCTACCCTTCCCAATATATTTCTCCACTATTGATTTTAATGCAAATATCTGGTCCACACATCCTCTACCCTTTCTGAACCCTCCCTGCTCCTCACTAACTTTATTCCCTGTTACATCAACCAGTCTCTCAGTAAGAACCTTCCCATACACCTTCCCCGGTACACTAAGGAGGCTTATTCCCCAATAGCTACCACACTCCTCCTTACTCCCCTTCCCCTTATACAAAGGTACAATTATGGCTCTCCTCCAATCCTCTGGCACCTCTCCCTGCCTCCAAGCCAATGTGCATATAAGCAACATCCACTCCACCACTACCTCCCCCCCACACTTTAACATTTCAGCAGTTATCCCATCCACCCCCGGTGCCTTTTCCATTTACAACTTTCCTATTGCGTTCCTAACCTCTTCCCTTCCTAAATCTCCCTGTACACCCTGTCATCTACCACCTGCCTCCATCCCCATGCATGTCACCACCACCTCCCCTCCCATCCCCCCATTCATCAGACCATCAAAATGCCTCTTCCACACTTCTTTCACTTCCTCCCTTCCACTTACAGTAACTCCATTTTCTCTCTTCATTCTCACGCTACCAGACTTTCCTTCCAGAATAAACTATTCACTCAGTTTCATGCCAAACTCCTCATCCACTCTTCTTTTACTCTCACTCACCATCCTCTTTACTTGTCTCTTACATACATTGTATTCTCTCTTCCACCTCTCTTTCACTTCCTCTGTAATGTTCTATATGCCTTCCTTTTCTTCTCTACAGCATCTTTCACTTCTTTTGACCACCAAGCACTCCCTTTCTTGCCCCTCTTCTGTGTCTTATATCCGACTACCTCTGCTGCTGTTCTCATTACTATTGCCTTAAACACTTCATATACCTCATTCACTCCCACTCCATCCCCCATACTCAGCCTAGCATCCTCCAGCACCTCACCCACCCTCCTCTTATATACCTCTCTGTACTCACTGTCATTCAATCTTCCACTTGCCACCTCCCTCTTGTTCCCCCCTCTATCCTTCCTACCGTACTCCCATTTTGCCCTGACTCTAATCCTTGCCAACACCGCATAGTGGTCAGAGCACTGAAACATTCCTCTCACCACTCTAGCATCCATCACATCTTTCCTTAACCTTTCATCCACAGCTATGTAATCTATCAAACTCATTTGCTCTCCCCTCTCATCCCTCCTCTTCCACGTGTACCTGTGGATCAGTCTGTGCTCGAAGCAGGTTTTGGCGAGGAACAACCCTGCCTCGGCACACACATCCACCAGGCACTCACCATTCTCATTTATCCCACTTGCCAACTACATTTCCTCTTCTCTCATTCCCTACCTTCCCATTCATGTCTCCTATCAACACTATCCTCCTCCCACTCTCAAACTTTCTTAGACATTCATTCATTTCATCCCAGAACTCTTTCATTTTTGCCTTTCCCACTTTGGTTCGCACGTTCACCAGAGCATACGCGCAGACCCATGCATATTTCACAATACCAATCTTGCCAGTCAACCATACTATTCTTGTTCCCTTCCTTCCATGCCCATCTATTCCTTTCCACACCCTCCCAGACACCAACAATGCACACCCTTCCTTTCCTCTCCCTTTACTTTTTTCGTCCATACCAGTCCATACCACGCCTCCTTCTATTCCTTCCCACAACACACTCTTCCCTCCATCCCCACTCTCTTCCACCCCCCATCCTTTCACATGCGTCTCTGTTATCCCACACACATCTATTCTACTTCTTCTGCAACACTCCACTATCTCTCTCCTTTTCACCTCATTCACCATTCCATTCACATTGATCCCAACCACCCTCAAGTATTCATCCCCTTTCCTGCCCCCCACAGGGCAAACCGGAGACCCCTCCCCGCCACTAGCCGCAGCCGTCCGTCCCCCCATTGGGGGGTCGCCGGTGGCTGGCAAGGCCAACGCAGCGCTCATTCCCGGAGGGACACGGGCCATCAACATTGTCAAGATCTTAAAAAACACTACAATAATAAGAAAAGAGAATTACATAATAACACCTACAAAATATATACTTCATCAAAATATATACATATAAAATATATACATTACAGAAATTTAAAACCTATATGTGGGGGAACCTAATGTGCCCCCACACCGCCTCACCCTTTGGCTTCACCTCCAGCCTTTTAAAATAAAATCAACTAAAAATAGGGAGGTGTCCCCCGAGGTTACCACGTGGAGGCGGGGTGAGACTTACCTACCCTTCCTGAGGAAGGGTAGGTCACCGAGGTGCTTTTAAAAACTTCCCAATGTCAAACAGTAGCCAGTACGCAATGGCCGCACCTCTGAACCCCATTGGTTACGATACTGCCACTGTACTGTACCCTGCATATTGGTGTGTAACATCTCTGTACATTATTGGTGTGAGGCAGTGGCCGCCCAAAAGAAATTTGCCCCATATAAAGATGTATTCATACTATGGGATTTTTTTGTACACGAGCCCCACTGTTGCGCAATAGCCAAGCCTACTGTACATACTTTGTGATGTGTTAGAATACATCATGCTGGTTCTTGTTATGCTAATAGAGGCCCTATTTAGTATACTTGAAACTGGATATAAATGTGTTTGTGCAGTTTGCAAGTGGGCCATAGGTTATCGGGTACGTTGCAGGTGCGGTTTGTGTGCTTAAGCGACACTCATGGCAAGACTGGTCTCCTGCCCTTCCCTGTACCTGATGGAGACATCCTCATTCATGCTGGAGACTTCACAATGAGAGGCTGGCCACGTGAAGGTCAGGAATTCAACAACTGGTTGGGTGAGTACTACTTGAAATCATATATAGGAAACCCCTGCTTAACGAACGTGTTACGTTCCTAAAAAAAACATTCGTAGTGCGAATTTCTGTTAAGCAAACCAATTATAGCAGGTTAGGTTACAGTGTTCCGACTTTAACATGCAATTGGCCAATGAAATACTGTACATAAATTAAAGACCTGGAAGACAGGCAAATATTAATGGAAATATGTTTATCTTACGCAATAATCTTGATGTAACCCATTTTTATGAATGGAGAGTGAAGAGGGAAGGACGCTAATGTTAGCAACAACCAGTGGAGTGTAAACGAAATGAGTGTGTCATAGTAAAAGTTTTAATTAAAGTAAAAGTTTTAATTAAATTACAAATTGTAAACTATTTAAACAATTTTATTTTGCACAAAATTATTATACTGTACTGAACACAAACTTAATTATCACAAATTCAGTCAGAATCTTTGAACTGTTGAATGGGAGGGCTGCAGGAGTGAGTGTGCGTTTTGTCCGATCTAGGCACAGGCGTACTCAATAGCCTGCCACCTTGCTGGATGCGGCGGGGCTTTCAAACTCGGTGTAAAAATTTTGTTAAAGTGGTTTTGGTGTTCGTTATGCAAGCAAATGGTAGTAAAGTGTAGCCTTCGTTGTAGCAAAATTTTGTTGTGCAAACGTTTGTAAATCAGGGGTCGCCTGTATATACCCTCTTTTTTTTTTGCAGATTTATTTATCGCAGTTTTGACCAAAAGCAAAAGTCTTTGTAATAAAATTTGAATTTTGAATCAATTTTAACCATGACAATACCTACGACACCCTCTGTCTGGGCTCCCACCACCCTGAAAATGCGCCAAACCTCAGCGCATCACCCACTGTCCTCTGTCCACTTACTCACACTCAGTGTTGCCAAGTATGGTGAATTTTCCCTAGACATGGAGAATTAAAGGTACCAATGGGGAAATTATATACAGCTTGTTCAAGAGTAAATGGGAAATTTCTACCAGACGTCATATCAAGAAGATGGTAAATGTGTGACTACCTTCAAGAATAAACAGAGACATTTTGAGGTAAATAGGGAAATTTTGATGTTGAAGATGGGGAAATTTCGTCAAGTAGACCTGGCACACTGCTCACACTACAGTCGTCGCCAAGTAAATACAAAGTTATTATTTCGTCTCTCGTTTCTTACGTGTATTCCACATGGCGCCAGTACGCGAGCCAGACTCTTCTACTAAGGGTACAAATGTTGGAAAGGATTCCAAAGTTATTAAGAGATCAAGGAATGTGATGACTTAAGGGGTCTTTTTGTCGTCCAAGCGCAGGATTGGGATACAAAGACCGTCTTGGGGACGCTTGGTATCGGCCGACAAAAACTGATATGGATACGTATGACCTGTTTTTGTCGTCAAACGCGGGATTGGGCTGAAGTATTCAAAAGTTTGGAAATTGTTGAGTAGAGCCGAAAGATCATTATTATTGGTAAAGTGGAACCAGCACAGCTGGATTGCTATAGAATACTCCCCTTCTCCAGCCCAGGCCCCGTATAGGCATATTCTGGGCTAGAAGGGTCTATTCCGTGAAGATCATCAGAAGTAAATAAAATTTAAATCTGGTGCTGTACTGATATGGGAGCCACCTGGTGGTGGCCTATAGAGGTACTGACCCTGCTCTGGGGCAACGAACGCTCATCCACTCTCTCGCGGAACAAGTCCCTGTCAACACCTACGCTCCTCGCTGCTTCGCTATGGTATTGTGTTCACGTGTTCCTGCTATCGTTTCTTTTGGTGTTCTAGTGGCTTGCATGCTTTGCAGATGGTGGTGTGTGTGTGTAGTTGGTGTAGGGGTTTTTTGTGTGTGGGGTCTGTTTTTCTTTTCCCTGGGGCTGGTTCGTTTCGTCCCTCCCCGGGGGTCTGTTTTGGGTCCCTTTTTACGGCGTTTTTTCCCTTTCCCTGCCCTCCCTCCATTCTACCTTGCCACTAGTACACTTGTTTTAGTGTTTTCCTCAGGGTTTTAGTGTTTTTCAGTGTGTGTGTTTCCCTCCACGTGGTCCTTTTGTCTCCCCACGTGGTGCGTAGTGGGGTTTCTTGAGCCCCCCCTTCTTTTGTGCTCCTTCCCCGAGTGTTGCGTAGTGTTTTAGGGGTCGGCAAGGGGCGAGGATTGTGCCCAGGTCATCTCCCTTGCCTCCCTCTTGTTTTACTGTTTTTCCCCCTGTGTGTTTTTCCCCCCTTGTGCTTGCCCCTTAGGCGGTCTGTGCCTCACCTGTCGGGGACTGCGGGCCAGTGTTGTTAGGCCTGCGGGGGGAGGGGGGTTTTCCTTGGTTTGCGGGGTTTTTCCCCAGGTAGTGCGTGTGGGGATTTTGTTTGGGGTTTGTTCCCGGGTCCGAGGGGGCTTGCTATCCCCCTCTGCCCGTGTCCTATTATTTTTGTGTGTGTCTTTGTACGCGTGGTTTCACGTGTTAACCCCTATTTTGTGTATTTTTTCTCCCACGGTCTACTCGTGCCTTATGTGCCTCTACGGGGTGTACTGTGCGGGTGTCCCCTGACGGCCACCAGCATTGTTCGCCCCACACACCCTGCTTCACGCCCAAGAGTTACGACCCTTTGGTGTGTAGTGTGTGCCGCCCCTGGGCTGAGTTGTGTCGGGAGACCCCCTCCGCTGCTCGCCTTAAACTCCCTGCCCTTGCCTCCCTTCGTAACGCTTGGACTAGGGCCAGGAGGATGACACACAAGCGAGACGGCTCTTGTCGTGGGCGGATCCTGTTCTCGGGGCCGAACTGGGTTTATCCAGGACCCGGACCCCTTCGACGTGCCTCTCGGAGCACCAGGAATTAGAACCCCTGGCGCCTCGTGAGGTTATGTCGCCATCTCTTGACGGCACTACGACTCCTTTCCGGGGCTTCCCGCCCTAGGAAGCGAGCGAGTCCGTCGCGCTGGTCACCCTGCCTACCTCCCCGGTACAAGGGCCCAGCAGGGATCCTACCGCTTCATCGCCCCCAAGGGCTGGCTCCTCGGGCCGTTCTCGGGGGCGCAAGCGCTCGGCTAAAAGGTCCCGCCACGCCAAAAAGACCCGGACTCGCCGTCGTTCTCCTTCCTCCTCGTCATCCTCTTCTTCCTCCTCCTCGTCTTCCTCATTGGAGGACTAGCCTTCCCCCGTCCGCAGGTCCCGCAAGGCCAAACGGAGGGAGCGGAGTCCTGCGTCGAGGAAGATAGCGCGGATTGTCCGCAGCCTGTTACTTCCTACCTCCGGTAGCGGCAGCGGTACCCGTTCCTGAACCCGCCCTTCCTCACGCCGTCCCTGCCTCGTCGCTGGTCGGGGACTAGATTCCCCCTGGGGAGTTTGGAGCCGTTCCCGTTCCTCCAGTCTCTCCGGGTCTCGAGTCCCCGAGCAGCGCCCTGGCGGAGGATCAGGCTACCTCTTATCCTTCCCCGTCGCCGCCTCTTGTGGACGACGGGTATATCCCCTTTTCTTGGGCTTTCCTCCCTCCTTCCTGGACTCATTCTTCAGAGGAGGGCAGACTGGTTGCGTGGTCTCCTGATCCTGCTCAACCAGACGTTTGGATGAGGAGGGACGACGTTCTGGTGAAGTGGGGGGCGGACGAAGCGGGCGACGCTGTTCCCTTCTACAAGATTCGCCCTATCTCCGCCCCTGTACCCACTTCTACTAAGGTTTCCCCTGCGGCTACCTTGGACGCGATGGGCTTCCTGGTGGAACACAGTCACTTGCAGCTGTCCCAGGCCTGGAAGATTGACCGGTCCTCCGAGAACACGGCAATCTTCCTGTCCTCGGACGCTTACTTCCCAGGGGATAAGGGTGATGGGGACTTGGACATTCCATCCCTTCTCCTTAAGTCCCTGGACCACCAGAAGTCCACCGCCTCCAAAAAAACCACCTCCTCCGTCTTTCCCCGTCATCCTCCCTCCTTCCCGCGCTCCGCCGGGATTGAGGGAATGCCTGTGGAAGACGGAGAAGGAGCCGCCGGTCCCCTACAAGTTGCGGGAACCCGACGGCAAGCTGAGACAGGCGGAGACAGCTGCCCAGTTGGATCTGTCCCATATCATTTCCACCAGTGCAGGTATCTCCCTCCTGCGGGATTGCGTCAAATCCCTCAGCAGCACATTCCACGAGATATCAGGCCTACAGTTGTCATGAGTACCGCTTTGTCACCTTGTTTTTGTGGGATACAGGGTACGGTGACTCTGAACATTCCTTTCGAGTCTCTAACCTCGGGTTCTCTCAGTGTTTCCTGTTTCTCCCTTACAGTGACACGCTTTTGTCCATAGCCACCGTTCTCGAGGGTCTCGGGTCTATGGCGATGCACAACCTGCGGGAATCGGCGAAGACATTCGCCGAGGCCAGACTGGCCACCCGTCAGGCGGCCGCTAAGTCTGCCCCGGAGATGGCGCAGCGAGGTGTGGTGCGTGCTGTTCCACTATCTCCTGCGCTGTTCGATCAGGCAGCGACGGACGCGGTGTTCTCATCCCTCCCGGCGATGATCAACATCCCAAAACCCTCCACTTCCAAGTAAGTTCATTCCTGTTGAGTCCCTACTCTAGGATTGGTACATGTTTTGGATAATAATAATAGCAGGTCTCTGGGCCCTCCTTCTAACCATTCTGTTTGTCCGTAGGCCACGCGCCCCTCAGCCAGCCAGACCGACTTTCCAGCCGTGCAGGCCTTCCCAGCCCGCGAGACTGCCCAGGAGCTCCTACCACACCCCGCCACAACCGCCCCCCAGGTTTCACCAGCGGGGCCAGCAGCCATTTCGTGGGAGGGGGCAGGGCTCCAGGTCCTTCCCCAGGCCCAAGCCCTCCTTCTCCCACTCCTCCCAGAAGGGCCGCTCCACCTGAGGTTCCCATCCGGGGGTGCCTCACGGGGTGGTCAGCAGCTTGGCCTTCCCATGGTTGGGCAGCAAGGGTGGTTCGCCAGGGCCTGTCCTGGCCCTGGATCTCAGTCCCGGTGAGTAACTGTTTTCCTCACCCCCCACCTTGTTCTGACTTTGACATTTGACATTACCCCCCCACCCCGGGTCCCTCGGGTCCCGGTGGGGATTACCCCTTGTATGTCACTGACACCTGTCATTTCCCGTTACAGCCGCTACGTCTACCTCCTGCCTCAATCAGAGTGTCGCCGTCGATCGTCCCGCACGTGAGAGAAATGCGGGAGAAAGGGGTAGTGGAGCGGGCGACGGGCAGGGTCTTTCTGTCTCGTTTATTCATGGTCCCCAAAAAGGATCCGGGAAAAACGAGACTGGTAATGGATCTGAGCAACCTAAACAAGTTCTTGAAGCCTTTACATTTCAAGATGGTTTCGGTTGCTCAGGTCTGCACAGTTCTTCGAAAGGGCGACTGGTTAGCATCCCTGGACCTCAAGGATGCGTACTGGCACGTCCTGATCCACCCCCGGTTTCGCCGTTTTCTGGCGTTCCAGGTGGGGACCGAGACGTTTAAGTTCACCAGGCTCCCGTTCGGTCTTTCTTTAGCTCCTCGAGTCTTCACAAAGCTCGTGAGAGTGGTGGCATCCCGCCTGGCGGAGGCGAGTGTCCCCACTCTCATGTACCTGGACGATTGGTTGCTTCATGCCCCCTCCAAGGAGCAGGTAGCAAACAACGTCAGGGTAGCAAGGGGGGTGCTAGAGGAAATGGGGTTCCTGTTGAACATCCCCAAGTCCTCTCTCATCCCTACTCGCAAACTGTGTTGGCTGGGAATAGTGTGGGACTCAGTTTCGGCCACCCTCTCGCTCGCTCTAGACAACGCCCACCGGACCTTCCGCCACGTCCGCCGGGCGTACTTTTCCCGTACTTTCTATCGCCGCCAGTGGGAATCATTGCTCGGGTCCCTAAACTTCGCGGCCCCCGCAATGCCCCTGGGACGACTGAAACACAAGAGACTAACGCGGGAGGTAAACCTCCACCTACCCTCCGTGCCCAGGGACCTCCCCAGGCAAGTTTCCCAGACACTACACCGTCTCCTTCGCCCCTGGCTACGCCCCGGTGCCCTGCGTCAGTGAGTGCCCTGGGTGTTTCCTTCCCCGGGGATCACAGTGGCGACAGACGCATCGGACGTAGGCTGGGGATACCAGTCTTGCCTGGGACATCAGCTGTGCAGGGGGTGGAAGGAAGAGGAGAGGCTACTACACATCAACACCAGGGAGTTGATGGTAGCAAGGGAGTGGCTCGACAGGCACCCTCAGTTTTCCGGGATAGGCGTCCGCTTCGATATGGACAACGTTGCGGCCGTTCAGTGCCTGCAGAGACAAGGCACTGCTCGGTCAGAAATTCTCCTGTCCCTGTCAGAACAGATATTTTCGATAGCGGCCAAGAGGGCGATTCACCTCTCGGCCCGCTATGTGCCAGGGCGGGAGAACGATTGGGCGGACGCACTTTCCAGGTTCAGAGGGACGTCAGTCGAATGGCAACTGCATCGCCCTGTGTTCGAGTCACTCTGCCTTCGCTACGGGACACCGGAGGTGGACTTGTTTGCCTCCCCTTCCACGGCCCAACTTCCTCTGTTCCTGACCTCCCTAACCAGGACAGAGGCGGGAGGCCCGGAGGACTGTAACAGGTGGGGGTATCTGTCCCTTTTCCCACCCCCAGCAATGTCAGTCCTCCTGCAGGCGATCCTCAAACTGCGCGAGTTCAGGGGGAGGGTACTCCTCATAGCCCCCCTCTGGCCAGCGCAACCGTGGTTCGGAGAACTGTTCCGGTGGTGCTCTCACCCTCTTCACTTGGGATCGGCGTGCCTCTCCAGCACCCTGTCCGCACCACTCCAAGCGTCACTGAATCTACACGCTTGGAGTTTCTACGGGGAGTCCTCAGCAAACGGTTCACTGAGGAAACAGTGGGCAAGATGCTGATGGCCCACCGTCAGTCGTCGGTGCGGCAGTATGAATCGTGCTGGAAAAGATTCCAGGACTTCTTGCGACGACACCCCTCCATGCCCATCTCGGAGGACACGGTCCTGGAATTCCTAACGTGGCTCGCCGATTCCACCAACAGGGCTCCGGCGACGGTGCTTGCGCATCACGCAGCCCTGTCTGATCCCCTCCTCCTAGGTTTTAATATTAAAGTATCGGAGAGGCCCCTCTCTCTCCTGAGGATGGGGATTCGGGCGGGGACCGCACCTCACCGGGCCCAGACTCCTTCTTGGTCCCTTCACCGTGTCCTTTCCTACCTGACCTTCGAGGGGGTCCCTCTGGAGGTGTGCCACCTCCTCCAGAAAGCTCTCTTCCTGCTCGCCTTAGCTACAGGGTACTGGGCCTCTCAGTTGGCAGCCCTGACCCGTCACCCAGCCTTTTCCTCCGTAAGTCCTAACCTTACCTCTTTGACTGTCTCCCCCTCTCCTACTTTCTTAGCTAAGAACGAGCAGGCTGACGACAGGATTGGCCCCCTTGCAGTACCCTCTTTCCTGGGGGATGGAAGTTTCCACCCACTCTGTCCAGTCCACGCCTTCACTGCCTATGTGGAGGCCACGAGGGAGGCTTCCCCTGACCACCTCTTTTACAACTCCAGGTCTGGTAAGCCTCTCTTCCCTAGGTCCATCGCTCGCCTTCTCTGCCGGGTGATCGAGAACAGGGATCCCGGACACGCTCCCAAGGCACATAGCGTTCGGGGCGTGGCCGCCTCCCTCGCCTTTCTCAGGACTCACTCGGTGGAGCGGGTACGGGATCTGGGGGGCTGGATATCCACCACATCCTTCAGGATGAGGTATCTGTTCCACTCGCTCTCCCCCACCCCCTGCGTTGTGATGGGGACACCGCCCACCTTACCACAGGGTCCCCGTGGGAGAAAAAAAAGGGGGAGGGGGCGCCCGAAGGGAAAAGGTCGGGCGACTTAACTCCCATCACCAGTCATCCCATACGTCATCTCCATCCTGTACAGCCTCACGCTCATACTCATGTCATTCATGTTGTACATATGGTGCTGGATCAATAAATTACATTGTTATTGTTTTTGGAGTATTTATTTTCCAACGTCTTTGAAAAATATCTACTGGAAGGGTGACTTGATACAATAAACACATGGTTGGAACATCTTGGTGTTTCTTTCCTCCTTTCAGGATATTACCCGAACCTAGGCCATAGCCTAGGTTCAGGAGGACTCTAACAAAAGGGGGGGGGGGCCTGGACCCCCCAGGCCTATTACCTTCCTAGTCTGACTATAAAGACTTACGACCCATAACACTTTCTGGTTATAACAGAAACGTGTCTGGATATAATGATAATAAATTATATGAGTAACAACCCTCCCACAGCAGCTACTCCCTGCTCTGGGAATTCGTTTTTACAATGGTTTCACCTAAAAGAGGCTTTAGACGAGTCCCCCTCCGGGTCCAAGCGCTCCTTAACGCTCTTCATAGGGGACGTGAATGCCTCCTCATCACCTCCCTCCAACCGCATCGCATGCATAGCAATCCAGCTGTGCTGGTTCCACTTTACCAATAATAGTGCATTTGTCGCGGCTTTCAGCCGCTTAAATTGTATTTATTGGTTGTGGAACCAGCACAGCTTTTACTGTCCCACTCACCTCCCGATGCGGCAGCCATTCCCTTCTCATTTGAGTGGACGAGCGTTCATTGCCCCAGAGCGGGGTCAGTACCTCTACAGGCCACCACCAGGTGGCTCCCATATCAGTTCAGCGCCAGATTTAAATTTTATTTACTTCTGATGATCTTCACGGAATAGACCCTTCTAGCCCAGAATATGCCTATATGGGGCCTGGGCTGGAGAAGGGGAGTATTCTATAGCAATCCAGCTGTGCTGGTTCCACAACCAATAAATACAATTTAAGCGGTTCAGCCGCTACAAATGCACTATTATTGTCGAAACAAAATACTACAAATTGGCCTACTTTTTCTTTACTTTTCTCATATCATGAAGCGATTATGTGTCCTAAGTTGTTGATGATGTTCTCCCCAGGCAGAATGGCCTCCTGCCCCACAGACCCCTGGTACACTCTGGTCGCAGTGAAAAAAAAAAATAATAACATTAAAATAAAGGAGGGGCTGGCCCTATATGTCTGGGATACTGAAGCACATCCCAGGGAAATGGGACCAGAACTTACTGGACCAGGGAGTCTGGGGGCGTCCGACTGCCAGGGAGATTAGGGAGAAGGTCTTTGATCCCACAGCCAGTGCTGTGGATCTAAGTCAACGTTACCACAAGAGCTACAAGTGGGGCCACACCTTCCACGAGACCAGCCCTGAAGGGACCATAAGGGGGAGGGAGTTTACACTGCTGCATGCAAAGGGAAATGCACCCCCTGTGTGCTGGCTGTCCACACAGCAGTGAAAAAAAAAAAGGAGCTTCCGGTTGCAGTACACCTCACGTGGATTTTTAATCCATGTGGGCAGATCTCGTCAAATCCACTAGAAAATGACCAGATCCTACAACAATCTTTATTCTAGCCCTGTGGGGGATGACTAATATTCACAGAGAATAAAGTCAGCCCCTCTGGGCAGTAAGTTGCATGTATTATACACCAAGAGATGCAGAATGAAGAAACAAATAAAATGAGACCAACTAGAGGTCTCTATGATTTTTGTTGAAGACATGATTTTTTCTATTGTATTCTTGATTTTTTGTGAAAATTTACAATACTTTCTTACAAATTAGTGGATAAGAGTATGGCAATGAAGTCAATAATTACCCAAAATTTATAGGTGAAGATAGTATACCCTTAATTCACGCCATTCACAAAATATTTCGTCAGTTTTGACTCCTAAGAACCTTTTCATTCCTATTCTATGCAATAATATCACTTTCATGTGCCATCAGGAATGAACGTATATTTATGTACTCTAAATCTGCTCTAAACTGCAATTAGTTTCATGAAAACCTATTTTGTGCTGAAGTGGCTTTATTTTACAGCCTCTTGCACTTAACATTCATCACATGTATAATATTTACTTATTGCGGTCCGCCATTGTTGTTATGTTGCTATTTCTAAGTCTCTGTAGTCTCCCAAACTTAACAGGCAAGCTTCGTATCCCTTTGGCCGACAGAAACAGTACCGCGCACCAAATCTTGGTTTCACCCAAGCAATCTTCGTATCCGATGACCGACAAAAAGACGTCATTAAGCAAGAAGATAATTTTGTTAGATAAACTTCATTGTGGTATGATCTATGTTGCCTGCAGTCGGGAGTATGGAGTGAACGTATCGACTTCGCGCTACATAAAGAAAAGTGAGAAACAAATAAGGCAAGCAGTGACGAACAGTGTGCCAACAGCTGTGAAAGTTACTCAACATGTGCGTGATGGTGTTGTAATAAAGATCGAAAAGGCTCTGAACATATGGATCGAAAATTTAAATCGCCATCATGTTCCCGCCTACACAAACTTAATCAGAGACAAAGCAAAGAGTTTAAATGAACACTCGGGTGGCCGGAATGTGTATGAGGCCCTTAATTAAGAGTATCACTATTACTGTACTATATTAACTGTGCAGGAGGTTGTTGAGTACATTTAGGTTGCATTTGTGGGGTGGAAGTCATTGTTGGCACTGTATAGTGCACAGCAAGATCACTCTTAGAGAAGGTCACCCCGCTTTGAACCCATGCTCCGTCCACAAGCTGTGACGTCAAAGAATGTTCAGATTGAGAGGTTGGCTACGGGTGGCTGAGTCAGTATCACCTTAACACTGCGCGACTGTCAATTATATATAGAAGGGCTCTGTTGCCAGCAGCCATATTCATCAAAGGTGTTATGGTTGCCCATTCGTAACCATGCCCGCTGTTTGCTCAGTTCATAGGTGCAAATCTGTGAATGTGTAAGGTGGTACAATACATTTCTTTTATTTTCCCAAAGAAGAAACACAGGGTTCAATAATAATCATGAGAGAGAATATGCTGTATAGTTGTCGTGTCATGCTGTTAATGCTAATACACAGTAGACCAATATATTTCATAAATGTATATTTTAAAAATAATGTCACGCATCATTAGTCTTTAGTATACTTCGATATTATAAACTTAAACGCGTCTTTTACTAACGAAAAATAATGTTATCAGTATTATTATTTATATTTTTTGATATATTGATTAGTTCTCTATTAAGTTCCAGACAGCTTCATTTTCTTTGATCAGAATATTGGCCAAGTCACCCCTTAAACCACTAACATTCTTTAACGTTACGAATTAACTCCTCCTGTGGGTAGCAAATTCCGTTATCGCCAATAATCTGTGAGTTTCTACTCATAAAAACACGTGTCCTTAGTTTGTATTAATTATACTTGGTCACTTTCTCTTACAAACACTTGCACTTTTCACCATATCAAATTTCTGTACTGGGATATGTGCTAAAAGTATGAAAAGTTGTTCATTATAAAGGGGTTAGGCTTATCATGAATGTATTGAAACAAGAAGAGCTGTTCATAGTTGCTACAGGATGTTCCAATCTCACAGGGACATTATACAGTAATTTATTGTTGCACACAGTAGAATATAAGTAAGACACATGACCAAGGACTGTAGCTGGAGAGGGAGAACACATGGTAGTGGAGCGAGCACACACAAGGTAACTTGAGCAGGGTGCTGCTGCAGGCGAATTGCAGTAAAGGTGAGTGAGGCAGGAGAGAGGTTGTGGTCCTTGGCTGGTCTGAAGCAGCCGGGCAGCCATACTTGAGGCGTCCGGCCACATCCCGCATGTGGCACCACCAGCAGGGTAGACAACCGACCAAGTGAGGGTGATACGTTCAGTTATCACCAAAACTCCTTGTTTTTTATTCGTGCACATACATTCCTTAGATTATATTAATTATTTTTGGTAAGTTTCTCTTAAAATTACATCCACTTTTCACCATATCATTTATTTGTATGTTTATAATCCAAACGTTGAATGTAGGATAGTTGAATCACTCTATTTCATAAAACAGATAATTTCAATAACTGTGACGGCACATACAAATTTGATCCTATAATGAGACATTTCGTCGTGGAGAAATCTTTACCTCTCTCCACCAACCAGCCTTCCCCCCCCCCCTCCACCAGCCGCACCCTATCACTCACCTTACCTCACCTCACTTGTCCTCACTTCACCTCACCTCACCTGTCCTTCCCTCCCATTGCTTTCAGTTAAATGTAGCTTGGACTGTACAAATGTGGAAGGAGAGGCATTTATGTTGGGTTAAATTGGGTAAATGGGTTGAGTTCAGGCTGACCAAAGTTTATCACCAAAAATCTGCCATTTAAAGTTTGCCCCGTATTTGGCGGTTTCAGGTTTGGCGAGGTTTTGAAAAGTCTACTCAAAGATCGCCAAATGTTCCTTTTTAAACTAATTTAGGTCTACCGTATTTATTCAGTACATGGCCGAGTTCTGTAAAATTGTTCCATTGCCTCGAAGGCATGCTGTTAATTATAAAAGAAGTAGTTATAGAGGGAGTGAAAGATGAAGATCGAGGTACAGGGGTAGGAGAAGGAAAAAGAAAAGAAGAGGAGCAGTAAAAAGATAGTAACAGTGTAGGATGAGGATGGCTTGAGGACGAAGGAAAAGATTTTATAAGAGATGGTGGAAGAGGTGGAGGAGGAGGGTCGTCGGCAACAAACTCTGAAAAAAAAAATAGTACTGCATTACATTCCATAATGGGCACATTAATATTATTATTACTAGTATTTACTAAAGTAGATGACTTCTTAATGGAAAAGTAGACACGCCAGTAAAATATTGAATGCAACATAAAATATAACCTGTAATAAGTATTTATATATGCATAGTGTGGCATTGCCTGCTTGGATGTGTTAATGTTTTGGCCCATTTTCAGATTTAAGCCAATCCTACTCCTCTTTGCAACCATCCTTCCTCCTTTTCTTTTTCTTTTATGCTTGCTCTCCCTTTTCTGTCTCCTTTCATAAGCATTTACTTCAAAACTGATGCAAATCATCACTTTATTGGTTAAAACCCAAATTTTGGACAGGCCATGAGGTCATCCAGGATTAACTATGCTTTAGTACTCTAGTTATGGATTATATAGGTTCAAATACATTCTTACTGTCTGTACACATTACCTTCTAACACAGTAGTGGCAGCACTTATGGTGGCCAATGAAGTAACCAGATGGAATCAACACCTTGAACTGTAAATGAACTATAGGCCTACACAGTACTCACCAAGGACCACATTATCATGTGTTTCACCCTGCTCATTGACAGGGTGAATAGGTGACACCTTCGCCGGGTGAACTTGTGAAGAAGCGACACAGGAGCCGAGGACTGGACTTGGGTAAGGAACCCAGCTGGCAGACCGTATTCTTTTGCACCCTCCCCCAATCAAGGTCCTTGGTGAGTAGAGCCTTGGCTACTTCTAGGTCCTTGCTCATTTTTGGTGAGGGAGGAGGTTCCGGTTCTAGCCCTCAGTCTCCAGTGTTCCGGCTCTTCAGTCTTTATTCTGAGGAAAATTTACACTCTTAGAAGGCATGGCACGAACAGTACAGTATCACAATTCCACCTTTGAAACAATGTTTTTGAAGATAAAACATTGATGAGTTGAGTTCAAACTTCTAGCATAATTCCAGTACTGTATATGATACTGTATCTCCAATTATTAAAACCATAACAATTTCAGTGATACACAACTGAAAAATGCTACTGGAAGTACTGGTAAGCTACGTCCTTTTTTTTTTTCCTTTTAGCATAAGGTTCATGTCAGCGAATTTCTATATCAAAGTTACATGAAAATGAAGTTGAGTGTAATTTTATAAAAAGCTTGATACGCTTTACAATTCACTGCAGCATTCACAATAGGTAATTAAAGTGGCTTTGTTTGTATAATAGCATGTGTTATAATTAATCATAACCCCAGGTGAAGTGAGCTAAGTGTTAAGGGGGTATATAGCACATTGTTTTGGGTGGTAATCTGGAGCAAATGATTCCTCCAAACTATTTCAGGCAACAGGATACCATTATATTTCTTCATGTGGGTCTGTTTCCTGGCATACCATACTTTGGAGGAATCAAGGCGCTGCAGTCTGTCAAAAGTATACTATCCCCTTAATGTTCTCATCTTGAAATTGGATAGCCGGGATCATGGTGCAGCCCTGCATAACATAGAAGGAATTAAATTGTTAATAATATTACCAATATTGTATGTAAATCCTAATACAGTATAGTAAGCAACTATAAAAAACAAGAATACATACTTTATTTTTCTGTGGTTCCTGCTCCTCAGCAGCTGTTTAGCTGTCCTTGGGGCCTGGCCAGGGTTGACCACATTAAATGTACGGGCAACTTCCTGACAGGCCTTGGACTTGGCATCTTAAGACATTGTTATCACTGGCCTGGGAGAGGAGAATGATTAAGTTCTTCCTCTCTTCAATCAGTGATATAAGGTCTGCCGCTGCATTTCCGAGAGAGGCAGTCTCCAGAAAGGGTATTATTACTGAGGGGTACAACATAAAATCATTTGGAAATACAGTATGTGCCTATATAACCTTCTACAGTATTATCCAAAGAGTGGAAACCTGCTGGAATATGCATTTTCTATACACAGTTTAGTTAATGGTCATAACCCCAGTGAAAAAAAAGGGTATAATTAGCCATAATCAGCTTGGATTTAATATATAAAGTTTACTGTATAATTGTATATGGAATATAGTAGACAAAACTGTCATATTGACAGGGTTAAACTCAAAATACCTAAAGGACAATTTCAGTGTTCCATAATACGGCATTATTATGATATAAATGTGATAAAGAAACTGCAAGTTGCTCCTTTCCAAATTCACCCTTATTAAGTAAGAGTTAGGTAAGCCCTAAGTTATGTTGTGGCAAAACTATTCATTCTCCTCATGCTTGTACAGGCCAATTCTTTATTTATATTTATAACAGTGTGCTTCAAACAGACGTCACAAATCAATCTAAAACTAGTATCACTGAAGTATTCACGTAAATACTTAATGATAGCAATCTCAAATTAAAACATGAAGAAGTACTGATGAATTTTTTTAATAAAAATTAAAATCTTGAAATTATGAAAAGGATTTGATCATTCTCAAGCAGTGTTCTACTTACCTGTATGAACTGAGAATTATTGAAAATTGATGAGAGATGTCACATATTATGATTTACAGATGGGGGAGCTTTGCGCAGTGGCAGTATCGTAACCAATGAGGTTGAGGTGATAATGCTGCTGCGGAAAGCTAAAACTGTCAGTATTGGGAAAGGATTCACCTCGGTGACCTACCCCTCCTCAGGAAGGGTAGGTAAGCCTTATCCCGCCTCCACGTGGCAACCTCGGGTAACACTTTTTTTTTTTTTTTTTTACCATTTTTTTTATAAAGCAGGAAGGAGGTGAAGCTAAAGGGGAAGGCGGTGTGGGGGATTAGATTTAGCTTCTCCCACATATAGGTTTTAGAAATTGTATATATCTTTTTAAGTTTTTAATATATTTTTAACATCATTTGTGACCCTTTTCTTAATGCTGACGGCTTGTGCCCCTCCGGGAATGAGCGCTGCATTGGCCTTGCCAGCCATCAGCGGCCCCCCAGTGGGGGAGTAGATAGATATGGCTGCGGGCGGGGGGGGGGGGGTCTCCGGGTTTCCCTGTAGGGGGAGGGGGGAAAGGTGGGTGCATGAGAGTGGTAGCAGTAAATGTATTTTTTTTTTTTTTTTTTTTTTTAAATATAGTGAGTGGAGGAAAGGAAAAAACAAATAAATAAATGGTTCCATTTGCCTATTGGCATCCTCCACTAATAAAATATTTAAAACAACTGGATTTAAATTGCTGGGGGTTATAACTTGCTGGAAAACATTCCCTTGGTAGAGAATTCCACAGGGAAGTAGTACGGGGAGTAAATGAATTTTGTAAGCACTTGTCCTGCAACGTGGAGGAGTCAGTGTGAACTCATGCGCATTCTCAGCTGCCCTAGTCCTCCGTGGGAAGACGCGAAGGGGTGGTATAATCAGGGCAAGTTCATCCGAACATTTCTTATAAAAGTATCTATAAAATAGTGCAAGGGAAGCAACATTTCTACGTACTGATAAGGGAGGGAATTCATTAGTGATCATAGGATTATTGATCAGTCTGATAGCTCTGTTTTGAATTTTATCTAATTGTCTTAACACCACCGATCCACAACCAGCCCACAGAGGTGAACAATATTCCATCTGGGAACGCACATGACTCTTATATATTACTGCTAACTGCTCGTCAGTCAAATAATTACAAGCTCTGTATAAAAGTCCCATCTTCCTAGATGCAGTTTTGGCAATGGATTTTACATAGGGAGTCCAACTGAGGTTTTCATTTAAAGTTACACCAAGGAGATCAATGCTGTGGGACTTGGGGATATTTGTATTATTGAAAATAATGTGAGAATCTTGATTATCTGATCTATTTGAGAACGGGATGTATTTAGTTTTATTTGCATTGAAAGAAACTAGGTTGTTTTGTCCCCATTCAAAGATCTTCGTTAAGTCTTCATTTAATGAAATTGAAGTGGCAAGTTTGTATTCTAAAATATTGTGTTGAGTAAAACTATCATTAAATGAGAAGGAACAGTGAATAGTTGAATCATCAGCATAGGAGTGAATTGAATTCTGAGTAACTGACAAAAGATCATTAATATGAATGAGGAACAAAGTTGGAGCCAAGACCGCTCCTTGAGGAACACCAGCATTAATGGGATGAAAGTCGGAATACAGACCATCTACCATCACACGTAATTTTCTGTTACTAAGATATGAATTAATTAGGGGAACAAAAGATTGAAGGCCATAATGTGAAAGCTTAGACAGTAATGATCTGTGCCATACTCTGTCAAAGGCTTTAGATATATCAAGGCAAATTGTGTGAGTCTCTCCATGTTTATCAGCTGATTGGAATATGTTATCTGTGAAATAACAGAGCAGGTCCACAGTAGATCGTCTCTGTCTAAAGCCATATTGCTTATCATTTAGCAGATGATTTTTCTCAAGGTGCTTTACAAAGTGATTGTTAAAAAATTGCTCAAAAAATTAGCTCCAATTCTCTCAAAATTATTTCGTGTATGTCTCCATACCTCGTCCTTCCCAGCCGCCTGGAAAGAAGCCAATGTACAACCAATTCCCAAAAAAGGAGCTACCGCAAATCCATCAAATTACAGACCAATTGCCATCACGTCTACTCTCGGTAAAATATTTGATACAGTGGGAGGAATTTCATCTGGCCCTGGAGCTTTGTCGATAGATAGATTCTCCAAAATGGTCCGCACTTGTCTTGTATGAATTATTAAGGGTGGACTTTCTGGGGAGTTAAAATTCAAAATGGGAGTGTTTTGAGCAGTGTCATTGAGGTTTGAATTTGTGGCGAAGATATTGGCCAAAAGATTTGCTTTACCACGTGGATCACATATGAGATTTCCATTGCTATTCTTTAAAGGGGGAATAGATGCACCATGGTTGAAGTTAGATTAAAAATGGGATAGTTGATAGGACAAAGAGGTGAGAGATAATTGAATGTTTTAAGAATGGATGTGATGTGATGGGAGTAACAGACACACACTTGAAAGGATGGGGAGTGGAGGAGTGTGAGGCTAAAGGAGAGAGTGTGATGTAGGAAGGAATGGAGGGAGGTGTAGTTTGGACAGGAATGGATGAGAAGCGTAAACAAACAGGGAGGGAGGAGTGTGCAGTGCTGGTATCGCCAAGGGTGTGGAAGAGAGTAGATGGACATGGATGGTGTGGGACGAGAGTAGCATCAATGACAGGGAAGATTGGATTGGTAAAGTATGCTTGGGTGTGTGCGCATGCACCTGTGAATGAGAGGAACAAGATGGGAAGTGAGAAGATGAGATATTTCTGGGAGGAGCTGAATGGGTGTTTGAGGAAGTTTGAGAGTGGGAGGAAGATTGTAATGATGGGTGATATGAATGGGAAAGTAGGAAATGAGAGAGTAGGAAGTATTGTTGGTAAATTGGGTGTGGAAGGAGTGAATGGGAATGGTGAATATCTGGTGGACATCTGTGCTGAGAGGGGGTTGTTCTTGGCCAACACCTTCTTTGAGCACAAGATGATACACCGATATACATGGAGGAGAACAAAAGAGTTTAATTGATTATGTAGCTGTGGATGAAAGATTACGAAGAGATGTGATGGATGCTAAAGTAGTGAGAGGAATGGTTCAATGCTCTGACCATTTTGCGGTCTTGATAAGGGTTAATTAAGGTCAGGGTTAAGTGGGAGTACTATAGGAGGGATGAAGGGAGGAACAAAAGGCAGGTGGCAAGTGGAAGATTGAATGACATTGAGTATAGAGAGGAATATAAGAGGAGGGTGGGTGAGGTGCTGGGGGATGCAAGGTTGGATATAGGGGAAAGAGTGGGAGTGAATAATGTGTATGAAATGTTTAAGACACTAATAATGAGGACAGCAGCAGAGGTAGTGGGATACAAGACACAGAAGAGGGGCAAGAAAAGGAGTGCTTGGTGGTCAGAAGTGAAAGATGCCGTAGAGAAGAAAAGGAAGGCATATAGAAGAACATTACTGAGGAATGTGTCAGAAGAGAGAGAGGTGGAAGAGAGAATATAATGTTTGTAAGAGACAAGTGAAAAGGATGGTGAGTGAGAGTAAAAGGAGAGTGGATGAGGAGTTTGGTAGGAAACTGAGTGAAAAGTTTAAAGAAAACAAGAAATTATTCTGGAAGGAGGTTAAAAGAGAAAGAGGAGAAGGAAAGTCTGGTAGCATGAGAATGAAGAGAGAGGATGGAGTTACTGTGAGTGGAAGTGAGGAAGTGAAAAAAGTGTGGAAGAGGCATCTTGATGGTCTGATGAATAAGGGGATGGGAGGGGAGGTGGTGGTGACATGCATGGGGATGGAGGCAGGTGGTAGACGACAGGGTGTACAGGGAGAATTAGGAAGGGAAGAGGTTAGGAAAGCAATAGGAACATTGAAGATGGGAAAGGCACCGGGGGTGGATGGGATAACTACTGAAATGTTAAAGTGTGGGGGGAGAGGTAGTGGTGGAGTGGATGTTGCTTATATGCACATTGACTTGGAGGCAGGGAGAGGTGCCAGAGGATTGGAGAAGAGCCATAATTGTACCTTTGTATAAGGGGAAGGGGAGTAAGGATGAGTGTGGTAGCTATAGGGGAATAAGCCTTCTTAGTGTACCGGGGAAGGTGTATGGGAAGGTTCTTACTGAGAGACAGATTGATTGAAGTAACAGGGAATAAAGTTAGTGAGGAGCAGGGAGGGTTCAGAAAGGGTAGAGGATGTGTGGACCAGATATTTGCATTAAAATCAATAGTGGAGAAATATATTGGGAAGGGTAGGAAAGTGAGAGTTTTAATATTAGTGTAGGGCTGGGACAGGGGTGTGTTATGTCACCATGGCTGTTCAATATATATATGGATGGTTGTATGAGGGAGATGAAAGCCAAAGTGAATGGCCTGTGGGTGAAGTTGAGACTGAATGAAGCAAATTGGTCCTTGGTGGCAAGTTTATTTGCGGATGACACTGTGTTGATGGCTGAGAGTGAAAGGGAGTTACAGAGAGTGGTGGACGAGTTTCAGTCTGTGTGTAAACGAAGGAAACTGAAGGTGAATGCTGGTAAAAGTAAAGTGATGGTATTTGAGGGAGCAGAAACTGAAGTGATTGACTTTGCTACACTTTACAGAGTGGGAGTACCAACTGGGACTAAGTGTGAGATAACTCTAAGGGGTGAGAGGATGGAGTGAAGGAGTTTGAACCTGGGTACAGTTCTGTGCAAACATGAAAGTATGGAAGGAGAAAGTAGGGAGAGAGCAATGAGGGGTAGACATTACATAGGATCACTGGGGAGAATTATGAAGGGTAGAAGTGTTAATATGGAGGTGAAAAGGGGACTACGATATAGTATAATCCTGCCAACACTGACATATGCGTCGGAGACGTGGACATGGAGTAGGGCTCATCAGTCTAGACTAGGCGCAGTGGAAATTAGTTACTTGAGAGGAGCATGTGGCGTTTCGAGGTGGGATGGAAAAAGAAATGAGAGATGTGGTATGAGTGAAAAGGCAATTGGTATTGAGTGTGGAGTGGTTGAGAGAGTGAAGCGTAATACATTGAGGTGGTTTGGACATGTAGAGAGAATGCAAGGTGAGGAGTTTGTAAAGAAGGTGTATGGAAGTGAAGTTGTGGAACCTGGTGTGAGAGGCAGACCTCCAGTTAGATGGCAGAACAGAGTGGAAGAGTATGTAAAGGAGAGAAATGTGAGGGGCAAAGTAGGGCTTGACCAAGTAAAGAGGGGGTGTTGGAACAGGGAAAACTGGAGACACTTCTGCAGTGGCCACCCCCTTGGATGGAGTTCCCGGAGGGAACGAGGCGTCAGAGCTACAGATAGATAGATAGGGAGCCATATATATATATATACCTTGGAAAATAACTGATTTACAGATTTGAAACTTTCTCCAGTGTTTAAACCTAACGTGCCTTTCGTCAATAATTGTTCGTCACTATATTATCAAGTTACAAAGTTGAGAATCAAGCTTAAGCACCTTAGGCCAGCATAAATGTTCTAATTCGTAACAAAAGTAAGCTATGTACCGATGTTCGGGGTAATTTATGAAGAAAAGCTTAATGCTGTAGTAGTGATGTTTGACAAGAGAGATGCAAATTTATCGCTCCTCCTCCGTTACCACCAATAATGTGAGTGACACAAGAAAAAACTTGTCAAAATTAGGCTGAGATTCCTAATTAATACTAAAAAAGAACACATAACCTAAGGGAATATATTAATCAATGGATAATTACCTTTGAAATAGAGGTTTCCATCGTCGAATGTCAAAGAACAGCTGAAGAAAGAGAACCAATATTTTGAAAGGTCCGGCATACCAACCTCCATTACCACTTATAATGTTAGTGATGGTGGGTATAACTTAATTAACCTGTAATTATAAGGAATACATATATTAATGAATATTTACCCTTGATTTACAGGCTTTAATCTGCCATTAGAGCGATCAGCTGAGCACATAAACAGCGACACTTTGAAAGCTCTGGCATACCAACCATACTTTGACACCTCTGGTTTTATCTGAGGAAATAAATGCTCACATAAAACCCAAAAGGACCCAAAACATTGGCATAGCATTGTATACTTTAGAGGTATTTATTTTAGGGGTCATTCAAGTCATATATTGCATTTCTTAACCTCTTAGGCGCTGGTCTTATATACCGTGGGAGCTCTGCAATCCGAGCCTTTCTCCCGCACTCGCAGTCACTATGTAAACAACACATTAGACAGCTAATAGCTTGTAAACCACTCATGCTACATAAAAAAATTGTACAGGATATTGAAGTACAAGCCTTTAGCTGTCTCCTAATGTACTTGTGAAGACTGAATGGACATCTGTAGGATGGGTAGCCACCTCACAATGACTGCAAGTCAAAATTCACTTTTACACTCTATTTACATATCTAGGTATGTTTTCACACTCTGATTTCGTTATAAAGCAAGTCAAAATCACATTTTTCAACACAACGATATGAAATTATGAAATATGAAGTCACTGTGATGTTTATGTACATATATGGTAATTACAGGAAAAAAGAAGTGACGAAAGTATATCCTCCCTCTCTCACTGCTGTTGTACCACTGATTGGAAGTGGTTGGCTAGACTCTGGGACGGATAGTCCCTTGGCTATCATACACAGTGTTACCAGCCGAGACATCATGTTAGGGAGGGCGCAATTTTAAAAACTGCGTTGTCAAAAATTCTCATCCCCCGCGGTCCTCCACACTTGCTGGTGTCGAATATCCTTGTCACCCGTGGTTGAAGAGTTAACAGCATCACTCGAAAGTTTTAAAACAAATACTAAAAATGGATATATTTTGGAATTGTGTAATTCTAGGCATTTAAAAATGCATGTCGAATATGAATAATACTGAAATCCTTGCTTGACAAATGCATTATTTTATTCAGGTGAGGAGACATCACCAACATTTGTATAAGGAATTGTTTCTTTTTATATCCCTCAGGCCAGCTGCCCCAAAAACATAAGTTGGTGATCGCAGGTAACCATGATGGGTTACTGGACTCTAAGCTGTGTGCACGGCCCACAGACCCACAAACCCTTCTCACCAATGCCACCTATCTACAAGATGAGTCAGTTACCATCTATGGCATCAAGATATATGGCAGTCCTTGGCAAGTAACTAACACACACACTTACACACATACACAAACAGAGAGAGAAGGGGTGGATTACAGAAGACCAGTTGTTTCAAAGATGTACAAACTATTGCTTACCATATCAAAAAATTTGACACCCTGAATGGATTGCTTTGATTATCTTGTGTGTCCAAAGTTTTTCAATCTATTAACTTCAAAACTCATATGTACCTTGCTTCTCATGACTATTCTAATTGTCAGTATGGATTTCATCAGGGTTATTCCACAATTGATTTTTTATCAATCCTTTCTGAAACATGGTTATCCTTTACTGAAGTTTGGCACAAAGCTTTAATTTAAAGGTTTGTAACTCTGAACATGGATAGTTCAAAATTACCAATACAGTAATATTCCTCCTTACATCATTATTAGGTTACAAAGGATGCGACATAATCCTGATTTTTACCTATCCTGGATTTGCATTGACAGCTTGATAAATATTGAAGGTAGGTATAGGGGAAAAGGGAGAGGTGCCTGGACCTCATCCTCTGCCCACAAACTCGTCTCTGCACAACATCCCAAAAGACTTTTGGCATGATTGCCTAGATGCGGGTAAAAGTAGAATTAAATTACAGGTGTGATATTACTATAAGGTTAGTATGCATGGCAGTGTATTGCAACATGTTGCCGGCAAAACTTGAAAGTATTATCGATCGCTCTTCATACCACAGGCCAAGAATAATAATAATTTGGGCTTTATGCCTATTGACTCATGATTATGGTCATTAAGGCAGTCAGTGTTGTTACATCAACACATCTTTTCCCAGCCTACAAGGTTGCTATCCTCGCTCTTACAACCGGGTACCTACTTAGTGCTAGGTGAACAGGTGAACGGGTGTCTGTGTAATATTGATATAGCGCGGCATTTTGCTATAAATCCTTACAAGGTAGTGCTACTAGAAATGGAATATGCAAAATCATAATCTATGAACATAATATATGAAATACACAATCGGCAACCTCATCCACCAATAACCAGGTTTCTTTGCATTGTATCAATATTTTATATTTATTGTTATTTATGAATTCATTTGTTAATTTGCCGATAGTTTTTTGAGAGGCTGTACTGTACTGAACATGATCTTACAGCCTAGCTGCATATGCGGTAAGGCACAGGTTTGAACTTTGCAATATTACTCACCCCTATTTGAATGTCATATCTTGGTATTTTATAATACTGTAGACATTAAATTACTATTATTATTCTATTTTTGTAAACCGAAAGAACATAACATGAAACTCACCTGTACTGTAGCCTAATACTATAATTTCCAGTCATATAAAATTTACTTTAAAGAATATAATTACCCGAAAAACGTTCGCATTTTTTTTCTAGTTCCACGTGCTTGTCACTTTATTTGTAACATCATAGTACAACTGCCCAGTATGGTGTGGTACTTGTTTTATCTGCATTATTGTATGACATAGTAATATAACTATAAATGAAGCAAAAGATCTGGTACACCCGCAAGCAAAAGTTTGTCGACAGTCCCAAGCAAGCTGGTGTTTGTAACCTTAGACTAGAGAGGGTGCAGCATTCGTCCACCTCAACCTTAGCTTACAGAGGGTGCAGCATTCGTCCACCTGACAAAAAGAGAAGGGAAGGGAAGGGGAGAGGGAGGCAACAAGCCTGGGAAGGTAGAGGCTATGATTGGAAACATACGCCTGGTAGGCACTATCAGAGAACTTTTGCTTGTGGGTGTAATGAGTGGCAAGAGTGGAAGAGAATCACAAGGAGGAGTGTGTGGTAGTGGCTGGCAACCCAGTTTTAACTTGACCTCCATGGAATTGCTCCTAGTCACTAAGATTGATTGAAATGGGTTTTGTGAAGGAAGATCTGAGATTTCCACCCCTGGCTCCTCCTCTTAGTTAAAGAGAAATGGGATATTGATGATGATGTTTGTAACATTTGTAATATTATTCTATCATATTCCAAACTATAGGCCTACAGCTAGGATGTCCTGCAACATCCTGTAATCAAACCCAGTTTTTTTTTTATGGCTAATCTAATGGGATGTTCAATTACCTAATAAAGAAATATCCAGAGAAAAATTTGAATATTTTCCTGCAGTGGAATGATGATGAAAATAGCTGCTGATAAGGAAGATGCTAACTTGTATTTCATCCTTGTTCTTTTTCTTTATTTTCCTCCAGGATTCCTGAGCATACCAGTTTAAATTCAGCATTCAGCCTACCACGGGGCAAGGCCCTTCGTGAGCATTGGCGAGCTATACCCCCAGATATTGATGTCCTGGTTACCCATGGGCCACCATGGGGTCATTGTGATCTCACATGTAAAGGCTACAATGTTGGCTGTAAAGATCTTCTGGAAGAAGTGAGAGACAGAGTCAAGCCAAAATTTCACGTCT
Organism: Petrolisthes cinctipes; assembly: GCA_033782935.1. NCBI lineage: Eukaryota > Metazoa > Arthropoda > Malacostraca > Decapoda > Porcellanidae > Petrolisthes > Petrolisthes cinctipes. Next base: position 111,337 of record JAWQEG010000791.1, on the reverse strand, counting down.
TTGGTCACTTTCATGAAGGTATGAAATGAATCTGTATGAGAAGAATGTTTTTTTTTTTTTTTTTTTTTTCTATATTCAGAAAGATGAGGACTAAAGGCAAGAGCCCGCTTTTTGTCCTCATCTGCGCAGAACATAGTGAGAGTGGTCCAGCTTCATTTGAGATGCCTAGACACATTGCGTTTGAAGGAACATAAGTCGTTAACTCTTGCATTAGGGATTTGGACAGAAAAGGGGTGAGAACGAGAGGCTTGGCGAGTGTTGCATGCTCTCCTGAGGGGAGGAAGCATACATTGAGAGAGTTCAGAAGAGCAACGTCCAGTGTAATAGCGATATAGGAGAGAAAGTGATGCAACATTGCGGTGAAGAGAGAGAGGTTGTAGTGAATCAATAAGAGGAGTTGATGAGACGAAAGGCCTTTAATTCCACCTTGTCCAGGAGTGTTGTGAAGGTTGAACCACTCCATACATTAGAGCCGTACTCCATACAGGGGTGGATGAGACCCCTGTACAGACAGCAACTGTGTGAGGGTGAAGTATTCACGGAATCTGTGCACCACACCCAACTTCCTTGAGGCAAATTTAGCTAGAGAGGTAATATGATCTCTCCAAAAGAGATTGTGAGAGAAAGAGACTCCAAGAATATTAAGGGAAGGAGAAAGATTAAGTTGTATGTCGTTGAAGGAGAGGGGTGGGGATAGTCATCAGGAAGATTAGTAAGAGTTGAAAGATGAAGGAACCGTGTTTTAGAGGCATTAAAAACCACAAGGTTGGAGATGAGGGAAAGATCAAAAGTCAAGCGCGCTACTGCATCATCACGTGATGTGGAGAGGAGCTGCTGGGATGGGCGGTTGTCAAACTGAGTGGAGTAGTGTAGGGTGGAATCATCGGCATAGGAGTGGATAGGAGAAGAGGTACAGGTAACAAGGTCATTAAATAAAAGGAGAAAGAGGGTGAATGATAGAACAGAACTCTGAGCAACACTACTGTTAATAGATATAGAGGAAGAACAGTGACCATCTACTACAGCAGCTATAGAACATGGTACTATGGGTACATAAGTATAAAATAATCACAGGGATCTTAACCTGGTTGATACTGTTGATTGCAAAGGTGATGTCTAACGATGGAGGTGTTGATTACTGTATATTAGTATAAAAGTTGTGTTTCTTACACTTTCACGACCATTATATCAGACATGTTTCATTTTCACACAGTAAATGTAAATGCTGTACAGTATTTCCTACGTAAATAATTTTTAATGAATCATCATTAATACCTCATTTCCCTTTTTACAAGGGGTGGTGAGAATCAACCAACAAAAAGTGCTAATTTTCACATTAAATTGAACCAGTGACCATGCAGATAACTGTCCATTCCAATGGCTATACAGATGGCTCTACCTTTGTGAAAACCACTCAGTGTTAGTCATTTATGCTTCCACTGATATAGTACAGTACACTGCAATCTAAAATTTTGTGGATTATATGTTCCAAAATATGTTAGGACTTTTTGTTGCCCTGATAATATCATTCGATATTAATGTCTAGGCCAGACATTCAGATGCCAGCGTTGTTGAACCAATTACAAGTGTTGATGTGAATTGTGTCTAAAACACCGTCTTGAGTTCATGCACCTACAATGTCTCAGAACCACTCCTTGCCTGCAACAGTGAATCAACAAAACAACCTTTTGACTGATAATTTTTTTCAACACATGGAATGATGGTGAGAAGGAAAGTGAGGTGGGAAAGTAGAGGAGTAGATTGAAGAAGTGCTGGGAGGGAAAATAGGAGAAGGGGAATGAAGCAAGGGAGGACTGAGTGTGGGAGAAGAGACAGAGTGATCACGGGTAAGTAAGACCCTCCATTACAATACACTATCCTCTGGAAACCAGGAACACAAATTTATTAATCAGAAAATGTCTTGACTAATGTCGTAAATCTCTTGACTGATAACAAAATTGGCTTTACTTGTAATATTTTTCAACAATGAGTAATTTGAAAAGTTTGCCTCTCCTCAAGGAACTCCCATTCATGCCTGCTCTTTCTCCTGTGTTTCTTTCCCCCTCATGTTCGTGTCTTCCAGGCCTAGTGTAGTCTTCTTTTGTCCTCTTCATTTACTTCGAGATGCTCAAACTCATTCAGTGTAATAGGATTACGTTGGGGACATGCATATCAAACTGTACTTAAGAAAGTAAACTTCATTCTCTTATCTTCTCTAATTAGGAGACACCTACTATACGTTTCAGCGCCGGACAGACGGTGTTTTTCGTAAATATCTCTTAAACGAATCGTTGTATCAATATAATATTTCAGCACACTGTCTTTAACACCCGGGCGTAATTTATGGCTGACATGCCATATTACTATATGTGTTATGTTAGGAGTTTACTGAGTGATATTAAGCCTAATCCAGTCATCATATCTAAGGCGTTATAGAGAATCGGACGAGTGTGGGGTACTCGTGTAACCCCTCTACCAACACCCCGAAATCCCCCCACACCATTCCTTCCTTCCCTACCCCAATATCTCATTATCCCCCTCCCCGTGTCACTCTTCACCCCCCTATTTACACCATCCACCTTCCATTTTTTTTATTTTTTTATGACAGTATGTATATACGTATCGTTCATTAGTAATATTGTTTAATACAGTTACCGTTGTGTGTGGACATGAAAACCAGGGTGGGTTGTTAATGGCCGTATAGCCGGATAATAACCCACGTGTCTAAGGCGACCAGAAAAATGATTAATTTTGGTTTTGGGCAACTAAATATAATCGTTCATGGTTGCTTCATGTGTTCTTTACCTTTTTAAATAACCAATTTATGCCTTAATTGAATATTCACAGTCTCCCGTATCCCCTCCCCCTCTCTCTGAGGTATGAGGTACCCCCCAGTCCGAGGCTATGACTCAAGTAGTGACAGGGTAGAAATCATTGACTGCCGAGGCGCACCTATTAGCAACAATGTTGTCCATTTGCCCCCGTGGATGCAGGACAGAGTTTGTTCTTCGTCTTGCCACATTGTACAAACGTGAAAGTCAGTGATGATGAAGACGATGACGTTTTCCTTGACAGTGATTGTGAATAAATTTTGTTTTATCATGTTTGCATAATTAAATCCTACACTATTATATATATATATATATATATATATATATATATATATATATATATATATATATATATATATATATATATATATATATATATATATTGTTACGTCCTCAGCCCCGGGTAGACTGAGGCACGTAATCAGATATATTATGTGGAGGAAGAGGGGCCAATCAAAGCCTTAAAGTCATCAGGCTTTATTATCTTTATCTTTCTTATTATTCTCTTCCCCCGTCTACAATATATTCCTAAACTATATACCATAATATAGGGGTAACCTGGAACTCCCCTAGGAATATAACAACATACAATATCCACATCTTCACATAATAGTGAAGATGTTTACACTACTAAAACATAATGACGATGTGACATAAGCTTAAGCTTTCCCCTGTATGGGTAGTGAAGATATGTCACACCGTAACACCCCCTTTGCAATTTTAGATGTGAGTTCTCCCTTAGGAGGGCTCACATCTACATCTTTATAATGCAGGGTGGATATTTTATCACTTTCTATTGTATATCCTTTTCCCACAATTCCCCATCACCTTCATAATCGCCATTATCATCATCATCATCATCATCATCATAATATTCATAATCTTCATCATCTTCATCACCACTTTCTTCTTCAACTTCACCATCTTCTTCTTCAACTTTATTTCCTTCTTCAACTTCTTCATTTTCTTCTACTTTATCATTTTCTTCTTCAACTTTATTTTCTTCTTCAACTTTATTTTCTTCGTCTACTTCATCATCATTTTCTTCTACTTCATCATTTCTATTTTCATCCAACAAGCGCTCCTCGAGCCTGCTGCAGTCCCTCAATAGTTTACTGATGAGCTGGAATGTTTCCTTGTATTGGGGGTTGCTCATTGTTTTGGGTTCAGTTTTCCATAACTTGTGGTGAAGCACAACCATCTGGTGGTTTAGTTTGCCTAGCTGTTCTTCGATTTCGGGCTCAATGTTTTTGTCTATGGCCTTGTTGGCACTCCTTGACACGTGATGAGCTGATTTCCTTGTCTTCTTGTGAACTGGTTTCTTGGAGTTCTTTTTCTTCTTCTTGCCGTCGTCATTCCCTTCACTGTCCTGGTGGCCTTCTTCCTCCTTTTCATTGCTCTCCTCCTCCTTCTCCTCCTTTTCAACCTTTTCAACCTTCTTTCTTCCCTTTTTCTTTTTAACACTTTCTGTAGCTTCACCAGTCTTGGCCTCGGATGACTCAACCTTTGCAGTCTCTTCAATTGCTTCTGTTGGTGATGTTTCTTCCCTGGGTGATGTTTCCTTAGCCTTCTTCTTCTCTTTGGATTTAGCATCTTCCTCGTTATCGATGTCTTCCTCACACTCTTCCTCCACATCGTATTCTTCTAATTCTTCTACACTTATTTCTTCCACATTGTTTTCAGTGGTTTCTTCCTCAGTGTTGTTTTCAGCAGTTTCTTCATCAATGTTTTCAGCAGTTTCTTCCTCAGCATTGTTTCCAGCAGTTTCTGCTTCAGTGTTTTCAGCAGTTTTTCCTTCAGTGTTTTCAGCAGTTTCTTCCTCTGCTTCTTTTTCCTCTGACACAAGGAAGTTCACTTTATTTTCAGCTGGGCCTCTATTTCTGGCCTCCAGCTTTTTTAACTCAAGCTCCAATTGAGCTGTCTCCTCCTTCTCTTTCTTCAGGAGGCCCCGCAAGAGCTTCATCTCCTGCTCGTACTCCATACCTTTCGTCAGTACACCTTTCTGGTACCACTTTTCCATTACTTCACTATGGATTTCCTGCGCTACTTTTCTTGCATAATCCATGACTCTTTCTCGATGAATCTTCAAATCGAGAATCCCGGACAGGCCCCCAATTTCTGTTACGTCCTCAGCCCCGGGTAGACTGAGGCACGTAATCAGATATATTATGTGGAGGAAGAGGGGCCAATCAAAACCAAAGCCTTAAAGTCATCAGGCTTTATTATCTTTATCTTTCTTATTATTCTCTTCCCCCGTCTACAATATATTCCTAAACTATATACCATAATATAGGGGTAACCTGGAACTCCCCTAGGAATATAACAACATACAATATCCACATCTTCACATAATAGTGAAGATGTTTACACTACTAAAACATAATGACGATATGACATAAGCTTAAGCTTTCCCCTGTATGGGTAGTGAAGATATGTCACACCGTAACAATATATATATATATATATATATATATATATATATATATATATATATATATGTGTGTGTAATTTGGTGATAATATAAATATAAAAGGGACAAGTCAACAAAATAACATTTTATAATGAATAGGTACACAGTATCTAATAACTTTGCCTAGAAGGTCCAGACCACAGGTAATGCCAGTACATCGTGTTCACTTGCATGGTTGACCATAAGGACTGCAAACATGGACCTTCTACATACTACATGTATGTAAACATGCTGTTGTACAGTAATTATCAAAGTGAAATACGTCTTGCCTCTATAGAATTGTACTGCACCATACTCTTAGTTAATAATCATATCTATACATATACATCTACATAACATTCTAATATATAATACAGTGATGGAAGAAATAGGGAGGGCCACGAGTGATGAGGGAGGCGAGGAGCTAGGGGGAGAAGAGGAGGAGGGAGGGGTGAGAAGGGGGGGATGTAGTTGTGGTTAGGAATGGTTTGGGAGGGTGTTGGGGGGCCACACTTTCCTTCGAATGCGTCGATATGACTGGCCAGCTTTGTGCTATTTTTCACGAGTAAACTCCTCGCATAACACATATAGGAATATGGTATGTCAGCCATAAATTACGCCCTGGTGTTAAAGATAGTGTGTTGAAATATTATATTAATACAACGATTCGTTTAGGAGATATTTGCGAAAAACACCGTCTGTCCGGCGCTGAAACGGATAGTAATAGGCTACATGTCTCTGCCGGTAAAGAAAGACAGATGAATGTGTGTTCAGCTGGTATTTCTGTGTGTGAATGCTCACGCTGCAATACTGTATTTATAAGATATTTATACAGGTATTACATACTTCATTACAAAAGATGTATAAAATAAATGTTTATCATCCTCAGATTACTCTAACTTGCAATACTACAATTGTCTACAATGTTTATATATAGCGACAACAAAATTAGAATCATAGCAACACAACATTTTACTCATGAAGTGGGTGGTGCACATACTCGACCTTTAACACTTATGGATTAATATTTTGAGTGATTATTCCCCCTCCATTACCTAGTAACTGGTTGAGTGTAAGAAATATTACATGATTCAAAATAATTATTTAATCATCAATAATTGCTGGTGTGTGAATAGGGAGTTCTCATGTGACGTCACGGTGCGCTCGGCGGCCATGTTGGTAGTATACCTCTATGTATACAAGCAGAGGGTAGTGGTTATGTCTAGCACGTTTCATTGATTTGGACCTCCTTTAAGGGGATATTTAAGAACATCACGGTTTTGCTGCATGGTGAGATATTCTAACACAGACAAACTTCCTGGTTTATCCTCCTTTCGGATCCCTAAGGTGATAAGAAACCAAGGAGAAGCACACGAGAAACTGCTGATCAAGAGAAGGAATTTATGGTTCTCCCTAATATCCAGGGAGCCAACATCTAACCCCTCTCCTCCCCCTACAATCTTGGGGAAGAGCCGGGGAAATTGGGGTTTTTTGGTTGGGAAAAACCCTAATAATTACAGGAAAATAATTATTAGTTTGCAATCAATATTCTCCTCTATAATAACCATATGGGATAACAATTTAAAGTGTTAGCTCATTCAGTGGCAGATATGAAAGTTATGCAGAGAAATAATGATAAATACATACAGTGCTTCTCACAATAACTGGATGAAGGTCCATATGGTGCCGAAGTTGATGCTGGTCTTGATGTTTGTGATACCATCACTTCTTTAACCCAACCAATGGTAAAAAAGTTGTGTGCCTTTAAACTTTTGTGGCATTTCATAGACTGGAAGTTGTACTCAGGGTTGGGTGATAATATCAAATAGTCACGTAGACTATGACCGGTTAGCATATTCACGATCTGTATCCCACAATCGCACTGGCCGCTACTCACGCAACAACTGCACCCTCTTACCATCTTTTAAATCTTATGCAGTTATGCTATTAATATTTGCATTAACCAAATCAATATTTATTAATGCATAGACGAGATTTGATTGGTAGGTTTTAGAACTATGATAGCGCGAATACCGAGAACACCCTGTGTTTCTAATAGATAAATGGAGTTGCTACCCGGGGTGAACAGACTCTAGGATACACAATACAGTTTATTGGTAGTACATGTAGGTCACACAGAATATGGTAATGTGCTGGCGTGCCGTGCCATGTCGTGCCGTGCCGTAGTCGCTGCAGGAGAGTTGGCTGGAGGTAGGAGGTTACTTGTGTGATCAGCATGGGAACACAGGTAAACGTAGGGCAGCTAGGTGGTGTGGCAGGCAGGACGACGGTGGACACTGACTGACGGACCTTCTTTCGGTGCTGGTGCTGGAGTGAGTGTCCTAGCAGGGCAGGACGCTCCCTTATATTTGGTCCGAGCTTGGGTGTAGAGGCAACAGCTGCGGTCCCCCAGGGGGCTTACAGCGGAAGTAGGAAGTAGACTGGAAGTAGGCGTGGTCCCAGGGGCGGCTTAGGTCTGCATGGGTCGAGGATTAACTACCTAGCTGGCTAAGAATAGACTCGGGATCTAGGAGTGGTATACTTAGCGATACAGGAGTGGCCATATGTGTGTGATACAAAGAGTGGCCACACATGTGGCTGCTACATTACCCCCCCTCCCCCCAGACATATTAGGAACATACGTGGAGGAAGAGGAGAGGGAACAAACGTATACAAAATGACAAATAAAAACATTTAAATAAAATAAGTGTAGTACAATAGTGTGCAGGAAGTGTGTAAGGTGTATGAAGACAACATACTGAATTAGTAGTAGAGGGTGTGTGATATTGTTTGTGTGAGGTGTGGGTGTGTGTATGCATTGTGAAGCATGGATACATATTTAGCTGGCTGGCGTATGGTCCGCCCAGCACGTGATGTTTACCCCTCGGGTGGCAAGGAAGGCTCGTTGTCCTGTAGGTGTTCTCGAGGGGTAGCAGGTGTGGCAGCGAGTGGTGGCGGCTGCGATGCGGGGTCTGGGTCGAAGGTGAGAGGGGGCGTGGTTGGAAATGGTTGTGTGATGGGCATATTGTCCCGGGGAAGATCAGAAGGATTAATGGTGTTGTGGAGGATTTGGGAGGGGGGACGGTGCAGTTGGGAGTAGGGGAAGGCGGGACGGACTGGGTGGGGGGAATATGGGTCGTAGGAGGGGATGGAAGGGGGATAGGTAGGGGTGGAACAGGAGACGCGAGTATAGGATGTGTGTGCGGTGTAGGTGAGGGAGGGAGACGGGGTGGGCTGTGGGGGGAGGATGGGGTGGTTGTGGTTCTGTGGTGGGTGTGGTAGGGATGAGTGAAATAGAGGGTAGTGGCGTGAATGTGTGATGGGGTTGTGGGTTGGGTAGGAGTGGTGGTCTGTAGTGAGGGAATATTGAGGGTGGGGTGGGTGGTTTGGCAGGTACCGGTGGTATATGGGTGTAGGTGAGTGTGGGGATGTAATGGTGACCGCCGGCTTGACCCGTTCCCAGGACGAGACATAAGGTTTTCCTGACACCTTAATTGTGACTGTAGCGTCTGTCCTGGAGATAACGGGGTGAGGGCCGGTGTACGGTTCTTGCAGCGGTGTCCTGTGGGCATCGGTGCGCAGGAATAGGTGTGTGGCTGTGTGTAAACCCGGTGATGTGTAGGAGGTTCTCGAGTTGGGTTTCCTCGTTTGCATTGGATGAGCGCTGGAGATGGCTGCCTTCAAGGCTGGGAGGAAAGAGAGGTTGGAGGTGTTCGTGTTTGGAGATGTGACCTGTTCTGGTAGGCGGAGATCTTCTCCAAAGACGAGTTCAGCTGGTAAGTAGTGTAGATCCTCCTTCACTGTGGCATAAGGTCAGGAGGATAATAGGGAGGGTGTCTGACCATTGGTCTGGTTGCAAGGCGCGGAATGCGTCCTTCAACCTTCTGTGCTGGTGTTCAACCATTCCGTTATTGCTGGGGTGGTAAGCCGTAGTCCTCTGTCTTCTGGTGCCGAGTAAGGTAAGCATTTCCTGCCACGCCCTGGATTCGAATTGCGTGCCCTGGTCCTTTACAATGACAGCTGGCGGACCGAAGTTGGCAACCCAAGTGTTGAGGAAGTGTCGGGCGGTACCTACTGCTGTGATGTTTGTCATGGGCGTCGCGGTGCACCAACGTGTAGTACGATCCACGCATGTGAAGAGATAGGCTAACGAAAACCCCTTGATGGTGGGAGTGGCCCGACGATATCGATATGGACCGTGTGGAACATGCTGGTGGATATGGGGAAATCGTGTAGGGGAGGGCAGGTGTGGAGCCCCACCTTCACTCTCTGGTATGGCACAAACACTGATACCCACTCCTTAATTTGTTTTCTCATACCAGTCCATACGGCTCTGTGGCTGATGAGGCGGAGAGTACCTGCGACACCTTGGTGGTTCAAGGAGTGAAAGTGGTTAAATACTTTGTACCTGAAGGGGGAGGGGATGTATGGGCGAGGTGTACCGCATGAAGTGTCACACCATAGTTTCGTGACGCTGTCTGGTGCCGGTATGTGCTCCAGCTGCAGGTCTGTGTCGCCGTTAAGGAGTATGTTGAGGTGCTCGTCTGACGCCTGCGCTGCTGCAATGGCTGAGAAATCTAGGAACGGCATCTATTGGATAGAGGATATGCATGGAATAATAGGGGGTGCCCTGGAAATGGAGTCAGCTACGGCGTTCTCCTCACCTTTGACGTGCCTGATGTTCGTGGTAAATTCTGAGATATATGCAAGGTGACGTGATACCACCCAAGGGGACCAGTTTGTCCCTGGTTGTTTCATCACAGTTGTGAGTGGCTTGTGGTCTGTTCTGATGTAAAAACTCCTACCTTCCAAGAAATGCCAGAAGTGCTTGATAGAGTCATAGATTGCGACTAATTCCTTGTTGAAGGCACTATACTTCCGTTGCAGTGGTTCCAGGCGCTTGCTGTAGAAGGCGATCGGCTTCAGCATACCATCAACTTCTTGCTGCAGGACAGCCCCGATAGCGTCGTTGGACGCGTCGGTGTAGATTGAAGTGGGGGCGTGGGGTGTGGGGTAGGCGAGGAGGGTGGTGTTGGCTAGGCGTTGTTTGACATCTTGAAATGCCTTGGCAGCTGAAGTCGTCCACGTAAGCTTCTTCTGTGACTTCTTCAAGCCTTTGAGTAGGTCATGGAGTGGAAAGAGGGCAGAGGCAGCATGGGGGATAAATCTGTGATAGTAGTTGACGACACCTAAAAATTCTCAAAGTTTCCTGGCCGAGGTGGGTAACGGGAATTCTCTTACTGCCTCCACCTTCTGGGGTAGCGGGGTGATGCCGTTGGGGGTCACCCTGTGTCCGGGGAAGTCCAGGCTCTCTACTCCTAGAATACACTTGGAGGGGTGAATCTTGAGGCCATGTTGCTGCAGGCGGTCGCACAGTTCCCTCAGGTGTTATATATATATATATACACCAAGACATTTGATATATAGGAGTAATTTCTCCACTTAAAAATAGCAGTGGCCTGTTAGGCCTATGTTGTGTAGATGAAGGTTTTGTAGTACATTAAGTTAATCAAAAGACAGCAGACAATTTACCTTTCAATTCCAATACCAAATCAAATTATTTATTACCAAACAGATTTTTCTTTACTAAATTGGGCCTGATTTGGTAATGAAAAATACCAAATAGCAACCCTGCCAGTCTACCAACATGGCAGATGTTTACATCGTGACGTCACACCGATCAGCTGAGTGAAAACCCCCAATTGTATTACTACATAATGTTTGTATGCAAATTGGATAATAGAGCAATATAATTGGATTTAGATAACAGGAAAAAATAAGGTGGCAGTCATGGAGATATAATATAAAAGAGGCGGCATGACGTCACAAAGTGAAGCAAACTGGCTATTGGTCGGCTGTCTCCCCTCCCCCATTGACTCAAAACAAACCTCAGCTAATCACGTCGGAGCATCAACTTCACCAAGTGCCTGCAACATTCTTTGCCATTTTTTTAATAATGCCGGCGTGTTCAACATATGGGCGTACCTAGAGAGACAGGAGTCTTTCTACTACTTTTCATAGGTATGTTAAGAAAGTCATACAGAAAAATATACGACAGAAATGGACAAATCAATGAAGTCACTGAAATTCATCACCTGCCTCACACACCGTGACACCCATGTTCTGTAGAGTATTGATACTGTACACACAAAAACTGCAAAGCCAAGGCTATTATAGTGTTCTGATATTAACTGTTAATGAATAACCTCACGTATATATGGCATTAACTGGATTATAAAGGATAAACAGTTGGATCCATGAGGTGACTACTTGTGCCCAACTTAGGGTTGGCCTGTAGGATAACTCGAGTGTTGAGAGATTGTATTATGAATGTTTTAGCATATTTCATAATGTTTTAAAGATATTTAATTTATAATTGTGTTTGAGGTGGCTACAACGAAAGGAAAGTAAAAAAAGATGTACAGTAGTTTGTTGACAGGCAGACAGTAAAATAATATTACTATCTGCTTGTCAACAAACTATAACTTTTGCTCACTTTCCTTCCTGTTGTAGGTATCTCGCAAGAAGCGAGGCATACCAGATTCATGTGTGGGCAACTGTACTTGTTCTTATTTCTCTGTAACCTTATAATACTGTCTGTGGGTTGGTGTGTAAGCTATGACCTTCTCTTTTACTATACTTTTTGCATAAAATAAACTATTCATTCATTCATACTCCTCCTAGGAAAAGTTTGCGAGAAGAGGTAATGCTCTAGGAAACAACGGTATTTAATATGTTTAAGGTACTTTTGATTATATACAGAATTGAATAATTTTATGCAGTTATCATATATGGAACAAATTCAAGTCTCTTCTGGCTCTAATTATAGTTAATATGAGAAAATAAGAGCATAATTATAATGGGTTTAAAGCGGCCGGGGCAATGTTTTGAGTCAATGGGGGGTAGGGTAATAGGCTCCGCCCCTGGCTTCACTCTGGGTGTACAGTCACGAGCGGCTCATGCCGACTCCTCTATATTATACCTCCATGGTGGCAGTCGGCTTTGTTGTTTTTAATCTTGGGTGCTAGCTGAATTAATTCTCTCCTCCAATAATACTATTTGCTCACCGTTGAAGCTTTCTCTCCCCAACCCAACACCCTCTTTCCATTTCACTCTGTAGTAGTTTGTGGTTCGCATCATGATCACACGAGATTCGGGATTCAAATTTTTGGGTGGCCCAACAATGGCAACACTAAGTGGTAAAGATGGAGGTGGCGTCAACTGTACATAATATTAGCTCTTCGATGGTGTAGAGTTTTTCACTATGCAAGCTTTCACAAGTTGGACAGCAATATTTTAAAGCAACGTTCTTAAGGCATCATTTTTCTCCCAAGTGTTTAATTCCCAGAGTGTACCACACTCTGATTTTCACATTATATTTGCTATACAACGTTACACATGCCAGAAACATACACTTTTTTTTTCAATCAACTTGTTATCCTTTACTACTTTATCACGACAATGCTTATAAAACATATCCACAGTAAAATATATTTTCAAAACCATATAGTAACACTATATTCCAATAAACAAATCACTATATTATAGTAATAATAATTAGGCCTATTATTCTGTCACAAATCACGTCACTATCACATCACTTTTGACTTCTGGATAATAACTTACTTCCCTCACTCATCATAGTATCACACAAGCATATCACTGTTGCTTTATAAAAGTTTTTACAATATGTTACTTGCATCACTGTACACTACTGTATCATATCACTGTCAATAGTTTTTCAGAATAAGGTACTCTTTGAAGCAAGGTGTATTCATTTGGGCATGTAACCCGTGCCATATTAGTACATAACTCGTTTGCATTGTACAGCGTTGGAAGGCAACTCTCCTACAAGGGCTGGTAAAAAGTGATTCCCACATACAGTACTACCTGTCATATAGTTTTGGATCTCATGTTGATTAGAGAGCAAATCTGGGTGCCTTTTCGGGGCTACAGCGCAGTCTCTTGACCAAACCTCTCCAAAAGCTGGTACACACAAATCCTTCCGCCATTATTTTGTCTCGCAAGAAAGCATTCAATACATTCCTTGCAACTCATTTTCACCCCATTTATGTCTAACTCCCGAATGCAGCAGTTAATCATTCCTCTTAATCTATCATACATATTAACTTCAACTGTTGAACACTCTACAATTAATTACCCATCTTTTCCTCTTACCACAATAAAAACTCATTCAAACATATTGTGCCTAACATGTCAAGTGAAAATGAACATGAATTTGGACCACTAACACTCTTTATTCATGCTAAGAAAAACCCACTTTTTATAGACAGAAAGTATTTATTCTGGACGTTTCGGAGGCAACTACCTCCCTCTTCAGCAGTACAGAGTTGAATGAAACATGAAACTGATGAAAGGAAAATAACTAGCTGACAGGACCCGGGAACGGAAATGGTGGGGGGAGGAGAGACATAATGAAGGGAGGGAAAAATCCTTAGAAGGGAAAGATATATGTAAGGAAAGGTTTTTTTTTTTTTTTTAAGAATATCACCGAAAGTGTTTCCTGATTACAGACACACCTCACCTCATCCAACCGACCTGACCTGGCCATTCTTCAGGGACCCGACCCCACATCTGGGAGGGATTTGACCACTAGTGCTCTCATTAATGGATCTAGTTTGAACATACCTTCATTTAAGTTAAAGTTTTTATAGTGCTGTATACATACTGATTCTAATATTCTACGTTTCTTGAAATTGTTGCACTTAATTATCATTTTACCAGAATTCCAATCAATACAGTGGTTGTTGTCATATGCATGGACAAAGTTAGCATTATTTGTGTTACAATTCGTCATATCACGTTTATGTTCTTTCATTCTAACATCTAAAGATCTCCCAGTTTCACCTATATAAACTAAGTCACAGTCTTTGCAAGAAATTTTGTATACTCCTGCTTGGGGCTGAACAGTGGCATTATTTCTTACAAGAATAGTTTTGATACTAGAAGTATATTTGAAGGCTATGTTTACATCAATTTCTCTGCTAACGGACTGAATTTTGTTCCAGACTTTTTACATAAGCAAGACATAAATAAGGTTTCTTTTTTGACTGACATTTAGGAACATAGAAGGTTTTCCTAGCCTTATAATAAGCTTTTCTGATAAACCAATCAGGATATTTCAAGTTACGGAATATAATCCAAATTTGTTGTTTTCTACCTCTAAATTTTTGGGGCTACAAATTCTTAATGCTCTGAGAAACAAGGTAGATATGACAGACATTTTGATAGAATCATTATGATAAGAGAAAAAAATGAATGTACACATCACTGTAGACAGTGAAAGTAGGGAAGTCATTAATTTTACTAACCAAAACATCAAGGAAGGGTAGGGACCCATCAATTTCCCATTTAATTTTGAAATTGATAGATGGAACCAAGTCATTTAATTTGCAAAAGAAATCTTCAAAATTATTGAGACTGTTGGCCCAAAAGAAGAAAATGTCATCTACAAACCTATGCCATATTAGATTTGGGGGTGCAATGTTGGATAATAACTCAGTTTCAAAAAATTCCATATACAAATTACTAAGGATGGGGGATAATGGCGACCCCATAGCATTGCCAAAACGCTGAATGAAGAATTTATCATTAAAAGAAAAAGAATTGGATGAAACACAAAGTTTAATTAATTCAAGGAAGGAAGATATTGACATACCCAAATCTAAATCATAGTCTGGCATTTTCCTACTTAGAAATTCTAATACATCGTTAAGTGGCACTTTAGTGAAGAGTGAATCTACATCAAAACTTCCCATTTTTCCATTAATTAGGTTTAGAGACTTAATTTTATCAATAAAATGAGGAATTTTTAATGTGTGAACTTGAGATGCATCCCACTAATGGTGATAATTTATTGGCTAAGAATTTTGATAATTTGTAGCTAAATGATCCACAGTACGAAACAATGGGGCGAAGAGGAACACCATTAATGAGAGCACTAGTGGTCAAATCCCTCCCAGATGTGGGGTCGGGTCCCTGAGGAGAGGCCAGGTCAGGCCGGTTGGGTGAGGTGAGGTCTGTCTGTCATCAGAACACACCTTGTCCCTCCCTCCCCCTGTCGGCTACTTATTTTCCTTTCATGTTTCATTCAACTCTATACTGCTGAAGAGGGAGGTAGTTGCCTCCGAAACGTCCATATTAAATACTTTCTGTCTATAAAAAGTGGGTTTTTCTTAGCATGCTGCTCTTCACGTCATTGTGAATTACCACTCCACTCTTT
This sequence comes from Petrolisthes cinctipes, assembly GCA_033782935.1. Classification (NCBI taxonomy): domain Eukaryota; kingdom Metazoa; phylum Arthropoda; class Malacostraca; order Decapoda; family Porcellanidae; genus Petrolisthes; species Petrolisthes cinctipes. The sequence continues at coordinate 95,814 of JAWQEG010000791.1, read as the reverse complement.
ATTCACTTTACAGGTGGACATCACATCAACCCAACACTGCCTACAGCATAGTCCTCCTCGTAACAAAGTCCCAGTATAGGATAAAACTCTTGCAATATAAATATATATAATAAATCATATAAGCTGAATTCTCCGTCCTATCAGTATAATCCCCACCTTTTTTTCTAATACCGGTACCTCCACTATAGTTATTTTTCTCATTATCAATAGGGTATGGCAAGACGAAGAGTGATGGTACTGTCTTCATGAATGTTTCCACTTGTGACACCTGCTATGAGCCTATCAACCCACCCATTGTGTTCGACCTCAGCCTACCCAGTGGATACTCCAAAACACCCAGGTAGCTGATAGTAGCAGGTTCTCCAGTCCATTTCTAACTTAATGTTATTGTAAACACTTGGGATAGTGTTACTACTACCGGGGTGAACAAACTCGTATACACAGTAACAATTTATTTGGTAATATAGGTTGTATGTATAGCAAGCACCCTGTAGTTAGTTAGCCTGCCTGCCGTGGGGAGCATTGTGTAGAGAGCAAGGTAGCTGGTGTAGAGATGCACGTGGTGTCTTGATGAAGGAAGGTAGCGTGTAGGCACGGCAGGGCAGGGAGAAGTGAACCTTCCAGGACGAGAGCGGGAGCCAGAGTGAACGACCGAGGCGTCGCGGCCCAGGTGAGGAAGCGTACACCCGCATAGGTAAGATTAGTGCATTTGTCGCGGCTTCTAGCCGCTTAAATTGTATTTATTGGTTTGTGAAACCAGTACAGCTGGTTGCTATAGAATAGGCCCCTTCACAAGCCCAGGCCCCGTGTAGGCATAATCTGGGTTGGAAGGGTCAATTCCGTGACGTTCATCAGAAGTAAATAAAATTCAAATCTGGCGCTGTACTGATAGTGGAGCCACCTGGAGGTGGTGAGGTGAGGTATTAAGCCCCTCCTCCGCTGAATACCGCTCGTCCACTCCAATGAGAAAGAAGTGAGTGTCTGCCGCATCGGGAGGTGGGTGGGACAGTAGAAGCTGTACTGGTTTCACAAACCAATAAATACAATTTAAGCGGCTAGAAGCCGCGACAAATGCACTATTATTGGTATAGTGAAACCAGTACAGCTGGTTGCTAAGCATGCGATGCGGTAGGTGGGAGGTGAGGTGGAGGCAATCACGTGCTAGTTAAGAGTGGTTGAGAGCGGAGGGCAGGAAAGGTAACCGAGCCCGGTGAGGCAGCAGCTAACGCCCCTCCCGACACTGGCTAGGTGAAACGCCGTGGTGGGGAAGAAGTAGCGTATACCATATAACCGTAGACCATTCTGTTATAGACCAGAATTGTTACACATAAAGTCTTTATAGGTAGACTCGAGGGTTCGGGTCTAGGAGAGGAGGGGGGAGGTTCCCATGGATACTCCCCCCCCCCCTTTTCCTCCCCCCCCCATTCCCCCCCCCCCCTTATTCAAGTCTTCTGAGTTAGGGCTATGGCCCTCGCTCAGGTAATGTAATCCCGAGGGGATGAAGGAGGACACTAGGATCCAGATATCCTGTGTAATAATATCTCCTGTCACTCATCTTAGTTAATAATTGTTTGGAAAATGAATACACAAGAATTCCGTAACAATGTAATTTATTATAGATTCTCTTTCACCATATGTACACGTGAAGAATGGGGATGAGTATGAAGCTGTACAAGATGTGGATGAGGTCTGGGATGATGTGACGGGACTTAAATCACCCGACCTTTTCTCTTCGGGCGGCCCCTCCCCCCCATGTGTCTCCCGCGGGGACCCTGGGGAATAGGAGGTGGAGTACCCATAGCCACACAGGGGGTAGGGGAGAGCGAGTGGAACAGGTACCTCGTCCTGAAGGAAGAAGTGGACGCCCAGCCCCCTAAATCCCTGACCCTCTCCACCGAGTGAGTCCTGAGGAAGGCGAGGGAGGCGGCCACGCCCCTAACGCTGTGAGCCCTCGGGGCGTGTCCGGGATCCCCGTTCTCTATCACTCGGCAGAGAAGGCGAGCGATTGACCTAGGGAAGAGAGGGTTACCGGACCTAGAGTTGTAGAAGAGGTGGTCCGGAGAAGCCCCTCTCGTCGCCTCCACGTATGCAACAAAGGCGTGGACTGGGCAGAGGGGGTGGAAATTTCCATCCCTCAGGAACGAGGGTACTGCGAGAGGGCCAATTCTGTCGTCAGCCTGCTCGTTCTTAGCTAGAAAAGCAGGGGAGGGGGAAATGGTTAAGGAAGTAAGGTTAGGGGTTACTGAAGAAAAGGCTGTGTGACGGGTCAGGGCTGCCAACTGAGAAGCCCTGTAACCTGTAGCTAAGGCGAGCAGGAAGAGAGCTTTCTGGAGGAGGTGACAAACCTCCAGAGGGACCCCCTCGAAGGTCAGGTAGGAAAGGACACGATGAAGGGACCAGGAGGGTGCCTGGGCCCGGTGAGGTGCGGTCCCCGCCCGAATCCCCATCCTCAGGAGAGAGAGAGGCCTCTCCGAAACCTTAATGTTAAAACCCAGGAGGAGGGGATCAGACAGGGCTGCGTGATGCGCAAGCACCGTCGCCGGGGCCCTGTTGGTGGAATCGGCGAGCCACGTGAGGAATTCCAGGACTGTGTCCTCCGAGATGACCCTGGAGGGGTGTCTTCGCAAGAAGTCCTGGAATCTTTTCCAGCACGATTCGTATTGTCGCACCGAAGACTGACGATGAGCCCTCAACATCTTGTCCACTGTCTCCTTAGTGAACCTTTTGCTGAGGACTCCCCGTAGAAACTCCAAGCGTGTAGTTTCAGTGACGCTTGGAGTGGTGCAGACAGGGTGCTGGAGAGGCACGCCGATCCCAACTGAAGGGGATGCGGGCACCACCGGGACAACTCTCCGAACCACGGCTGTGCTGGCCAGCGGGGGGCTATGAGGAGAACCCTCCCCCTGAAAGTGCGCAGCTTGAGGATCGCCTTCAGGAGGACTGAAGTGGCTGGGGGTGGGAAGAGGTAGAGATGACCCCACCTGTTCCAGTCCTCCGTGAAGGCGTCCGGGCCTCCCGCCTCTGTTCTGGATGAGAAAGTCAGGAACAGAGGGAGTAGGGCCGTGGATGGGGAGGCGAATAGGTCCACCTCCGGTGTCCCGTAGCGAAGGCAGAGAGACTCGAACACAAGGGGACGCAGTTGCCACTCGACTGACGTCCCCCTGAACCTGGATAGGGCGTCCGCCCAATCGTTCTCCCGCCCTGGCACGTAGCGGGCCGAGAGGTGAATGTCCCTCTTGGCCGCTATTGCGAAAATCTGTTCTGACAGGGACAGGAGAATTTCCGACCGTACGGTGCCCTGTTTCTGTAGGCACTGCACGGCCGCAACGTTGTCCATATCGAAGCGGACGCCTATCCTGGCAAACTGAGGGTGTCTGTTGAGCCATTCCTTCGCTACCATCAACTCCCGGGCGTTGATGTGCAGTAGCCTTTCCCCTTCCTTCCATCCCCCGCACCGTTGATGTCCCAGGCAAGACTGGTATCCCCAGCCTACGTCCGATGCGTCTGTCGCCACCGTAATCCCCGGGGGAGGGAACACCCAGGGGACCCGCTGACGCAGGGCACCGGGACGTAGCCAGGGGCGAAGGAGGCGGTGGAGAGAGGGGGACACTTGCCTGGGAAGGTCCCTGTGTGTGGGGGACAGGTGGAGGTTTACCTCCCGCGTCAGCCTCCTGTGTTTCAGTCGTCCCAGGGGCATTGCAGGGGCCGCGAAATTTAGGGACCCGAGCAATGATTCCCACTGGCGGCGAGAGAAAGTACGGGAAAAATGCGCCCGGCGGACGTGGCGGAGGGTCCGGCGGGCGTTGTCTGGAGCGAGAGAGAGGGTGGCCGAAAGAGAGTCCCACTCTATTCCTAGCCAACACAGCTTGCGAGTGGGGGTGAGAGAGGACTTGGGGATGTTCAACAGAAACCCCATTTCCTCTAGCACTCCCCTCGCTACCCGGACGTTGTTTGCTACCTGCTCCTTGGAAGGGGCGTGAAGCAACCAATCGTCCAGGTACATGAGGGTGGGGACACCCGCCTCTGCCAGACGGGATGCCACCACCCTCACGAGTTTTGTGAAGACTCGCGGAGCTAGAGAAAGACCGAAAGGGAGCCTGGTAAACTGGAACGTCTCGGTCCCCACCTGGAAGGCCAGAAAGCGGCGAAACCTGGGGTGGATCGGGACGTGCCAGTAAGCATCCTTGAGATCCAGGGATGCTAACCAGTCTCCCTTCCTCAGAACTGTGCGGACCTGAGCAACCGAAACCATCCTGAAATGTAATGTTTTCACGAATTTGTTTAGCCTGCTCAGGTCCATCACCAATCTCGTTTTTCCCTGATCCTTTTTGGGGACCGTGAATAAACGAGAAAGAAAGACCCTTCCCGTCGCCCGCTCCACTACCCCTTTTTCCCGCATTTCCCGCACATGCGGGACGACCGAAAGTGACACTTTGGTTGAGGCAGGAGGTAGACGTAGTGGCTGTAACGGGAGAAGACAGGTGTCAGTGAGAGTACCGTTAATCCTAATCCCCCGGGGCCCGAGGGACCCGGGGTGGTTGGGGGGAGAATGACAGGAGAGGCAGAGATTTTGACCGCAAGGGAAAATCTGATTTTGACCTAACGGTAGCCCAAGGACGGGATTAGGCATAATTCATATGTCAGACAGTAAGGATGACAGTTACTCACCGGAACAGTAATCCAGGGCCATGACAGGCCCTGGCGAATTATCCTTGCTGCCCAGCCGTGGGTGGGCCAGGCTGCTGACCACCCTGTGAGGCAGCCCAGAGTGGGACCCTCAAGTGGCGCGGTCCTTCTGGGAGGGGTGGTTGAAGGATGACTTGGGCTTTGAGAAGGGCTTGGAGACCTGTCCCCTTCCTCGAAAGGGCTGCTGGCCCCTCTGGGAGGGCCTGTTGTGTGCTCTCGGGGGAGTGGGATAGGAGGGCCTCGGTAGCCTGGAGGGCTGGGAGGGCCTCCGGGGCTGGTAGGCTGGTCTGGCTGGCTGTGGGGCACGTGGCTTGGAGGTGGAAGGCTTTGGTAAATTAATTACCGTTGGGAGGGAGGCGAAGATCGTGTCTGTCGCCGGTTGGTCAAAGAGGGCGGGGGACAAGGGGACAGCTCGTACCACTCCCCTCTGTGCCATTTCTGGCGCAGATTTAGCTGCCGCTTGGCGGGTTGCCAGTCTCGCCTCGGCGAACGCCTTCGCCTCCTCCCGCATGAAGTGGGTAGCCATTGCCGCCACGCCCTCCATCACGGTGGCCATGGAAGAGAGGGTGTCACTGTAAGGGGTAAACAAAGAAAAAACCGAGCGAACCCGGGGATAAGTACCCGGGAGTAACAGGGAGACCCTTTACCCAGCATCCCTACAAACATGATACACGAGAAAGGTACTCACGCTAGCTGTACACCCGACATCTCGTGGTAGGAGTTTGTTAGGGCGTTGAGGCAGTCCCTAATCAAAGAGGCGGCTGCTCCCGTGGAGATGGTGTGGGCCAGCTCCAGACGGGTAGCAGACTCCGCCTGCCTCAACTTACCATCGGGCTCCTTCAGCTGATAGGGGACCGGGGGCTCCTTCTCCGTCTTCCACAGGCACTCCCTCAAGCCCGGGGGAGCCCGGGAATGAGGGAGGATGACGGGGAAAGACGGAGGAGGGGGCTTCCTGGGCGCGTTGTTCCTCTGGTGGTCCAGGGACTTAAGGAGAAGGGCTGGAATATCCAGGTCCCCTTCACTCTTATCCCCCGGGAAGTACGCGTCCGGGGAAAGGAGGAGAGCCGTGTTACCGTGTGAGCGGTCAATCCTCCAAGCCCCGGACAAGTGTAGCTGGCTGTACTCCACCAGGAAACCCATCGCGTCCAGGGTAGCCGCAGAGGACACCCTAGCTGAAGTGGGTAAGGGCGCTGAGATAGGACGGACCTTGTAGAAGGGAATAGCCTCGCCCTTCTCATCCGCCCCCCACTTCACCACGACGTCATCCCTCCGGATCCACACGTCTGGTTGAGCTGTGTCCGGAGACCAGGCCACCAGTCTGCCCTCCTCCGAAGAGTGGGTCCAAGCAGGAGGGAGGAGAGACCAAGAGTAGGGAAGGCATCCGTCTCCTGAAGGAGGGGGTGACGGGGACGGGGGTGCGGAGGTAACCAACTCCTCAGCTACGTCCCCCGACGGAGACTCGAGCCCTGGGGAAACGAGAGGCACGAAAAGGACTCCCACATCCCCGGGAGGACTCGAGCCCTCGACGGGAGCAGCAGCGGGAGGCGGGGGAACAGGAGCGGGTTCCGTAGCGACAGCCTGAGGTTGCGCGACGGAAGCCCCAGGAAAAGCGTGAGGAATAAGGGTGTGGAAGATCTTAACTATCTTCCTCGACGAGGGGCTGTCCCCCCCCCGCTTACCCCTGCGGGAATTGCGGGCGGGCGAAGGAGAGCTCCCCGACGACGAAGAAGAGGAAGAGGACGACGAAGACGAGGAGGAAGGAGAACGGCGACGAGCACGGGACTTCCTGGAGTGGCGGGACCTTTTAGCCGAACGCTTGCGTCCTCTAGAGAGGCCTGAGGAGCCAGCTCTAGCAGGAGGCGAAGCTGGGGGTTCCCTGCTGGGCCCTTGTACCGGTGAGGCAGTCGGGGGAACCAGCGCGACAGACTCGCTCGCTTCCCGGGGGGATAAGCCCCGAGAAGGAGTCGTAGTACCGTCTAGGGAAGCAGGCTCAATCTCTCGGGCCTCAGGAGGTTCTAGCCCCTGAGACTCCGAGAGACAGGAAGAAGGGTAACGGGTCCTGAATAAACCCAGGTCCGCTCCCAAAATCGGGTCCACCCACGCCAAAGAAGAACCGTCTCGTTTGTGGGCCATTCTCCTAGCCCTCGTCCACGCCAAACGAAGAGAAGCAAGGGCAGGGAGCTTGGAGCGGGCAGAAGGGGAGGTAACCCGACACAACTCAGCCCAGGGGCGGCACACACCACACGCCAAAGGGTCGTAACCCAAGGGAGTGAAGCAGGGTGCGTGAGGAGAACAGTGCAGGTGTCCGTCAGGCGAGACCCGCACGGTACATCCTGAGGCAGCACAAAGGGCACGAGTAGGCTGGGGGAGAAAAGAATACACAAACATGGGTTAACACGTGCAAACACTGGAACACAAACCCATCCTCCCCGAAGGAAAGAAGCGCGGGACACGCCCGCTGAACCTGGGGACCAGAACACAATCCCCCACACTCGCGCAGCCGCCCAGGGAAAAAAACCCCGTAAAACCATAATCGTCCGCCACATGGAGCGGGTAAAAAAGGGGCCCCCCCGGACCGATGAACCAGAAGGAGGGGTAGGAGGGGACCCGATAGCCTGAGAAGAAACACTCCAGGCTGAAATAATGGAAAAAACCCCAAAAAATAAAAAACCCCCGCTCGGGAGAGGAAGAGAGAACCAGGGCACAATTCTCCCTCCCCCTTACCGAGAGGGGACACATAATAATCGGGGGAGGTAAGAGGAAGGGCTGCAAAGACCCCATGTGGTCACCACGTGGGGTGGGGAAGTCCCACGTGGCACCCACTAACCTCGCTAAAAACCCCAGAAAACCCCGATAAAATACACACGAAGAATGTACTAGTGGCAGGAGGGACAGTGAAATAGGGGACAGACGGAGAAAAACTCCGAAAACAGGGGCTGAAAAGCCCCCTTCGCTTAAGGAAAGAACTAAGTCCTAACGAAGAAAAACCCCCATAAACACCTAAAAACCCTCCTAGAAAACACACAATATACATCTGCAAAGCAGGCCAGCCACTAGAACACAAAAGAAAAATTAGCAGGAACACGCGACACAATACCATAGCGTAGCAGCGAGGAGCGTAGATGTTGACAGGCGTGTGTTCCGCGACAGAGTGGACGAGCGGTATTCAGCGGAGGAGGGGCTTAATACCTCACCTCACCACCTCCAGGTGGCTCCACTATCAGTACAGCGCCAGATTTGAATTTTATTTACTTCTGATGAACGTCACGGAATTGACCCTTCCAACCCAGATTATGCCTACACGGGGCCTGGGCTTGTGAAGGGGCCTATTCTATAGCAACCAGCTGTACTGGTTTCACTATACCAATAAAGGTACTGTAGTGAATACCAAGCACCTTGACACATCTCACCTGGCTGACGACACGCATCTTCAACTTCACCTGTCCTACCTGTGCAGGCACGCGCATCCTCACCTGGCTGCTCCTCTGTGGCCGCGACGCCTCTGTCGTTCACAATGGCTCCTGCTCTCGTCCTGGAAGATTCACTTCTCCCTGCCCTGCCGTGCCTACATCAAGACATCACGTGCATCTCTACACCAGCTACCTTGCTCTCTACACGACGCTCCCACGGCAGGTAGGCTAATTAAATACAAGGTGCTTGCTATACATACAACCTGTATTACCAAATAAATGGTTACCGTGTATACGAGTTTGTTTACCCCGGTAGTAACGCTATTCCAAGTGTTTACAATAATCGGCAAAATAAGTATTGAAAACCCCTATGGATAGCGTTATGTAGGGTTGCTACTCCTGAAAACGAGCAGGTCGCGGCCCAAGGGTACACAGTACACACCATGGAGGTATAATATAGAGGAGGTAGCATGACGTCACAAAAGTTAAGCAAACTGGCTATTGGTCGGCTGTCTCCCCTACCCCCATTGACTCAAAACAAACCTCGGCTAATCACGTCGGAGAATCAACTTCACCAAGTGCCTGCAACATTCTTTGCCATTTTTTTAATAATGCCGGCGTGTTCAACATATGGGCGTACCCAGAGAGACAGGAGTCTTTCTACTACTTTTCATAGGTATGTTAAAAAAGTCATACAGAAAAATATACGACAGAAATGGACAAATCAATGAAGTCACTGAAATTCATCACCTGCCTCACACACCGTGACACCCTTGTCCTGTATAGTATTGATACTGTACACACAAAAACTACAAAGCCAAGGCTATTATAGTGTTCTGACATTAACTGTTAATGAATAACCTCACGTATATATGGCATTAACTGGATTATAAAGGATAAACAGTTGGATCCATGAGGTGACTACTTGTGCCCAACTTAGGGTTGGCCTGTAGGATAACTCGAGTGTTGAGAGATTGTATTATGAATGTTTTAGCATATTTCATAATGTTTTAAAGATATTTAATTTATAATTGTGTTTGAGGTGGCTACAACGAAAGGAAAGTAAAAAAAAGATGTACAGTAGTTTGTTAACACAGGTTGATCAAGTGGCATAAATAGAAGACGCCTTATATATATATATTGACCTTCATATACCAGGTTCGTGTGGTTGTGGTAGATTTTAGTGATAGAAACAAAAGTAATACTCAGCAAAGTATCAAATTTTCAACATTTTTCTGGTATCATGCTATTGATATAAAGTTATTATGACCCTCATACAATGGGCCAATATCATTGTTATTAAAACTGTATAATGAATTTGACATAAATTTTATTTGGTGGTGGAAAATAACAGTATATATCATGTGTGAATATAAAGAGATACAGAGGAAAACCTAAAACAAAATCAAATAACACTTTCTTCAGAGGTACACCATATCATAATTGCTTGAAACCTATTTTGTAAGTGGCAGGTTTTTACATAAGGATTCATTCCTCTTTCCATGGCAAAAAATGACGCACTGGACTCCAGCTGAACGGCAACCACAAAATCGAGTGGTACACCTGCCTGCACACTTACACGTTGTGAGCAGAGTCAGTGGCAAAAGCTTCATACATTTTGATGGCAGCAGTGTACCAAAATACTCATCCCATCCATGCCCTACTGCTTTCAATAATGTTTCATGTTCTTTAGCTGTCATAAGCAATTTACATGCCCTGGTCACCAGAAAATATCCTTGTTGTATGTAGCCTCTGATTACACTACTTGTAGGAGGGAGAGAATCAATTCCAGCACTGCCACCTGTGTAGGTCTCTACCCTCAGTTGGTCAAATGTCTCAGCAGTCGTAGTTGACCTGGCTCCTGCCCAAACACCTACTAAGTACATTTCTGCTAATGCTGCATCCTGCTCTGACATGGTATCTGCTTCACCAAAGTTTGTCAGGTACTGTACTGGGTCACATGCCATAGCTGCGTGTTTGGTACCCACCTTACTCATGTAGTCATCTCCAGTTAATATATGTGATTTGATCACTGTTTTGGCCAGTGGTACTCCAAGCTGAGATATGCAGTGAAAGCATGCGGCGTTTTTCACCAGTGCCATACTGCTGCCAGATTTCTTTTAACCCCAGAGATTGGAGGTATGGGGTGTAGTGAAGCAGTAAGGCAAAGGTGTCTGTGTCATTGGAGATTACAATAATTCTCTTGCACTGTTTCACACGAACAGCCCAATCCACATGCACCACTAGCCTGCTGTCTGCCTCTTCATTCCATCTATTCCTCTAAACTATTCCAGGCAACAGGATACCACTCTATAAAACACATTATGGAAGACTGTAAAGTACACAACCACTCACCAACAACACAACATACACTCTGTGAGGGCACTGTGGGAAAGACCTGTTCAAGCCATGGCCTTCCTCAGGAGCTCAGGGCTGTTTGGCCAGACACCTTCATGGCCTTCCTCAGGAGCTCGGGGCTGTTTGGCCAAACACCTTCATGGCCTTCCTTCCTCAGGAGCTCGGGGCTGTTTGGCCAGACACCTTCATGGCCTTCCTCAGGAGCTCGTGGCTGTTTAGCCAGACACCTTGAGGAACGACAACAACCTGTAAACAAAGTGCTCATTTAATATCAACAACATTACTTCATTAACTCTAAGTCATTAATTGTATCATGTGGTTCAGAAGAGGATTTAGGTTTTCAACAGAACCTTTCTCTGTGTGGTGCATATTTCATCATAACAACACTATAGGTACATTCCACAGTGGTTGGTATTGGTTTGTAAGCACGCAAACGAAAGAATGTTAGCCGTGTAAATGACTTAGGGGTGATATATTTAATGAATTTGGTGAGTAAACTATGCAGTGATCATTATCATTATTATTAAATGATTTATGGGTGATTTATTCAATGAATTTAGTGAATAAACTACCCGGTATGCAGTGATCATCATTATCTAACTGTTTTAATATATTTTGTGAATGTGAATACTCAGCTTTTGGAAAAAAATGAAAAATGTGGTTGGTTGGGAATCTAACAAACCAATACCACTGTGGAATCAACCCTAAAATAATGAAGCATAACAAGTGTGGTTGGTTGGGAAGCTAACAAACCAATACCACTGTGGAATCAACCCTAAAATAATGAAGCCTTACAAGTGTGGTTGGTTGGGAAGCTAACAAACCAATAACACTGTGAAATCAACCCAATAACAAGGCTATCAATTCCTCCAAGCTATCCTGACAAACTCACCAACTCAACAAAATTATTATGGTGGAAGTAGTGTTGGCAAATCTGGAGCAAATGATGCCTCCAAACTATTCCAAGCAACAGAATACCATTATTTTTGTTCATGTGGTCCTGTTTCCTGGCATACTTTGTAGGAATCAAGACACTCCAATGTAACCAAAGTGAATTACCACCTTAAGGGGATAGTATACTTTTTGTATATTGGAGTGCCTTGAATTCTCCAAAGTATGTCAGGAAACAACACAACAATAATAATAATAATGTGTGTGTGTGTGTGTTAGAGAGAGAGGGAAGGATAATGTGTGTGTGTGTTTGGAGGCTTCCGATTCAACCTCACAATGCCCCTTCCATATAGTTAGTTGGTGTGTGTGTGTGTGTGTTAGAGAGTTCCGGAAAGGGAGATAATGCGTGTGTGTGTTTGGAGGCTTCTGATTCAATCTCATCATGCCACAAAACAAGCTCCTTCTATATAGTTGGTGTTCCGTGGCAATATTTGAACGACTCATTTATCTCCAATATTCTGACTACATTACAGGGTGCCTTAAACCCAGGTATAAATATCCATACAGTCCTTAACACATTGTCCTACCATTAAATGTGTTGTTCTTAGTAATTGTTGCATCATCTTGGTAATGAATCCTGTGGAAGGTTCTTGCTACAGTAACACCAGCAAAATAATAAATATTACACTTTAAGGGGATATTTAGCACTTTGTTTTGGGTGGTAAATCTGGAGCAAATTATTCCTCTAAACTATTCAAGGCAACAGGACACCACTCTATTAAACACATTATAGAAGACACACAACCACACTCACCAACAACACAACATTCACTCTGTGAATGCCTGTCTGTCTAGGATGTAACACAACACTACATTCTATTAAACACATTATGGAAGACTGCAAAGTACACAACCACACTCACCAACAACACAACATACACTCTGTGCGGGCACTGTGGGAAAGCCCATTTCAGGCCATGACCTTCCTTAGGAGCTCAGGGTTGCTTGGCCAGACACCTTCATGGCCTTCCTCAGGTGCTCAGGGCTGCTTGGCCAGACACCTTCATGGCCTTCCTCAGGAGATCAGGGCTGCTTGGCCAGACACCTTCATGGCCTTCCTCAGGAGCTCAGGGCCGCTTGGCCAGACACCTTCATGGCCTTCCTTCCTCAGGAGCTCAGGGCTGCTTGGCCAGACAACTTCATGGACTTCCTCAGGAGATCAGGGCTGTTTGGCCAGACACCTTCATGGCCTTCCTTCCTCAGGAGCTCAGGGCTGTTTGGCCAGACGCCTTCGTGGCCTTCCTCAGGAGCTCGGGGCTGTTTAGCCAGACACCTAGAGGAACGACAACAACCTGTAAACAAAGTGTTCATTTAATATCAACAACATTAGTTCATTAACTCTAAGTCATTAATAGTATCATGTGGTTCAGAAGAGGATTTAGGTTTTCAACAGAACCTTTCTCTGTGTGGTGCATATTTCATCATGACAACACTATGGGTACATTCCACAGTGGTTGGTATTGGTTTGTAAGCACGCAAACGAAAGAATATTAGCCGTGTAAATGAGCCACAGAGGGAGGGAAGTGAGGGTTATTCCCAAATACTGCAGCTGTTATGGTACCAGCGAGGGTGTTTTACGACGTTCGGTGGCCTTATAGTTAGTGCCTCAAACTCAAATCGGAAGAGTAAATATTCTCAGGCCCTCACCTGAGAGGATCGATCTCCTGACCTCTAGGATATGAGTCCAGAACACTAACCACTCGGCCACCTCCCCTACATTTAGTGGGTAAACTATGCAGTGATCATTATTATTAATAAATTATTTATGGGTGATTTATTCAATTAATTTGGTGAATAAACTACCAGGTATGCAGTGATTATTATTATCTAACTGTTTTAATATATTTTGTGAATGTAAATACTCAGCTTTTGGAAAATAATAAAGCCTAACAAGTGTGGTTGGTTGGGAAGCTAACAAACCAATAGCACTGTGGAATCAACCCTAAAATAATGAAGCCTAACAAGTGTGGTTGGTTGGGAAGCTAACAAACCAATACCACAGTGAAATTAACCCAATAACAAGGCTATCAATTCCTCCAAGCTATCCTGACAAACTCACCAACTCAACAAAATTATTACGGTGGAAGTAGTGTTGGTAAATCTGGAGCAAATGATTCCTCCAAACTATTCCAAGCAACAGAACACCATTATTTTTGTTCATGTGGTCCTGTTTCCTGGCATACTTTGTAGGAATCAAGACACTCCAATGTAACCAAAGTGAATTACCACCTTAAGGGGATAGTATACTTTTTGTACATTGGAGTGCCTTGATTTCTCCAAAGTATGTCAGGAAACAACACAACAATAATAATAATAATAATAATGCGTGTGTGTGTGTTAGAGAGAGAGGGAAGGATAATGTGTGTGCGTGTTTGGAGGCTTCCGATTCAACCTCACCATGCCCCTTCCATATAGTTAGTTGGTGTGTGTGTGTGTGTTAGAGAGTTCCGGAAGGAGAGATAATGCGTGTGTGTGTTTGGAGGCTTCTGATTCAATCTCACCATGCCACAAAACAAGCTCCTTCTATATAGTTGGTGTTCCGTGGCAATATTTGAACGACTCATTTATCTCCAATATTCTGACTACATTACAGGGTGCCTTAAACCCAGGTATAAATATCCATACAGTCCTTAACACATTGTCCTACCATTAAATGTGTTGTTCTTAGTAATTGTTGCATCATCTTGGTAATGAATCCTGGAGAAGGTTCTTGCTACAGTAACACCAGCAAAATAATAAATATTACACTTTAAGGGGATATTTAGCACTTTGTTTTGGGTGGTAAATCTGGAGCAAATGATTCCTCTAAACTATTCAAGGCAACAGGACACCACTCTATTAAACATATTATGGAAGACTGCAAAGTACACAACCACACTCACCAACAACACAACATACACTCTGTGAGGGCACTGTGGGAAAGACCCGTTCAAGCCATGGCCTTCCTCAGGAGCTCAGGGCTGTTTGGCCAGACACCTTCATGGCCTTCCTCAGGAGCTCGGGGCTGTTTAGCCAGGCACCTTGAGGAACAACAACCTGTAAACAAAGTGTTCATTTAATATCAACAACATTACTTCATTAACTCTAAGTCATTAATAGTATCATGTGGTTCAGAAGAGGATTTAGGTTTTCAACAGAACCTTTCTCTGTGTGGTGCATATTTCATCATGACAACACTATGGGTACATTCCACAGTGGTTGGTATTGGTTTGTAAGCACGCAAAAGAAAGAATATTAGCCGTGTAAATGAGCCACAGAGGGAGGGAAGTGAGGGTTATTCCCAAATACTGCAGCTGTTATGGTACCAGCGAGGGTGTTTTACGACGTTCGGTGGCCTTATAGTTAGTGCCTCAAACTCAAATCGGAAGAGTAAATATTCTCAGGCCCTCACCTGAGAGGATCGATCTCCTGACCTCTAGGATATGAGTCCAGAACACTAACCACTCGGCCACCTCCCCTACATTTGGTGGGTAAACTATGCAGTGATCATTATTATTAATAAATTATTTATGGGTGATTTATTCAATTAATTTGGTGAATAAACTACCAGGTATGCAGTGATTATTATTATCTAACTGTTTTAATATATTTTGTGAATGTGAATACTCAGCTTTTGGAAAATAATGAAGCCTAACAAGTGTGGTTGGTTGGGAAGCTAACAAACCAATAGCACTGTGGAATCAACCCTAAAATAATGAAGCCTAACAAGTGTGGTTGGTTGGGAAGCTAACAAACCAATACCACAGTGAAATTAACCCAATAACAAGGCTATCAATTCCTCCAAGCTATCCTGACAAACTCACCAACTCAACAAAATTATTACGGTGGAAGTAGTGTTGGCAAATCTGGAGCAAATGATTCCTCCAAACTATTCCAAGCAACAGAACACCATTATTTTTGTTCATGTGGTCCTGTTTCCTGGCATACTTTGTAGGAATCAAGACACTCCAATGTAACCAAAGTGAATTACCACCTTAAGGGGATAGTATACTTTTTGTACATTGGAGTGCCTTGATTTCTCCAAAGTATGTCAGGAAACAACACAACAATAATAATAATAATAATAATGCGTGTGTGTGCGTGTGTGTGTTAGAGAGAGAGGGAAGGATAATGTGTGTGCGTGTTTGGAGGCTTCCGATTCAACCTCACCATGCCCCTTCCATATAGTTAGTTGGTGTGTGTGTGTGTTAGAGAGTTCCGGAAGGAGAGATAATGCGTGTGTGTGTTTGGAGGCTTCTGATTCAATCTCACCATGCCACAAAACAAGCTCCTTCTATATAGTTGGTGTTTCGTGGCAATATTTGAACGACTCATTTATCTCCAATATTCTGACTACATTACAGGGTGCCTTAAACCCAGGTATAAATAAATATCCATACAGTCCTTAACACATTGTCCTACCATTAAATGTGTTGTTCTTAGTAATTGTTGCATCATCTTGGTAATGAATCCTGGGGAAGGTTCTTGCTACAGTAACACCAGCAAAATAATTAATATTACACTTTAAGGGGATATTTAGCACTTTGTTTTGGGTGGTAAATCTGGAGCAAATGATTCCTCTAAACTATTCAAGGCAACAGGACACCACTCTATTAAACATATTATGGAAGACTGCAAAGTACACAACCAAACTCACCAACAACACAAAATACACTCTGTGAGGGCACTGTGGGAAAGACCCGTTCAAGCCATGGCCTTCCTCAGGAGCTCAGGGCTGTTTGGCCAGACACCTTCATGGCCTTCCTCAGGAGCTCGGGGCTGTTTAGCCAGGCACCTTGAGGAACAACAACCTGTAAACAAAGTGTTCATTTAATATCAACAACATCACTTCATTAACTCTAAGTCATTAATAGTATCATGTGGTTCAGAAGAGGATTTAGGTTTTCAACAGAACCTTTCTCTGTGTGGTGCATATTTCATCATGACAACACTATGGGTACATTCCACAGTGGTTGGTATTGGTTTGTAAGCACGCAAAAGAAAGAATATTAGCCGTGTAAATGAGCCACAGAGGGAGGGAAGTGAGGGTTATTCCCAAATACTGCAGCTGTTATGGTACCAGCGAGGGTGTTTTACGACGTTCGGTGGCCTTATAGTTAGTGCCTCAAACTCAAATCGGAAGAGTAAATATTCTCAGGCCCTCACCTGAGAGGATCGATCTCCTGACCTCTAGGATATGAGTCCAGAACACTAACCACTCGGCCACCTCCCCTACATTTGGTGGGTAAACTATGCAGTGATCATTATTATTAATAAATTATTTATGGGTGATTTATTCAATTAATTTGGTGAATAAACTACCAGGTATGCAGTGATTATTATTATCTAACTGTTTTAATATATTTTGTGAATGTGAATACTCAGCTTTTGGAAAATAATGAAGCCTAACAAGTGTGGTTGGTTGGGAAGCTAACAAACCAATAGCACTGTGGAATCAACCCTAAAATAATGAAGCCTAACAAGTGTGGTTGGTTGGGAAGCTAACAAACCAATACCACAGTGAAATTAACCCAATAACAAGGCTATCAATTCCTCCAAGCTATCCTGACAAACTCACCAACTCAACAAAATTATTACGGTGGAAGTAGTGTTGGCAAATCTGGAGCAAATGATTCCTCCAAACTATTCCAAGCAACAGAACACCATTATTTTTGTTCATGTGGTCCTGTTTCCTGGCATACTTTGTAGGAATCAAGACACTCCAATGTAACCAAAGTGAATTACCACCTTAAGGGGATAGTATACTTTTTGTACATTGGAGTGCCTTGATTTCTCCAAAGTATGTCAGGAAACAACACAACAATAATAATAATAATAATAATGCGTGTGTGTGTGTGTGTGTGTGTGTGTTAGAGAGAGAGGGAAGGATAATGTGTGTGCGTGTTTGGAGGCTTCCGATTCAACCTCACCATGCCCCTTCCATATAGTTAGTTGGTGTGTGTGTGTGTTAGAGAGTTCCGGAAGGAGAGATAATGCGTGTGTGTGTTTGGAGGCTTCTGATTCAATCTCACCATGCCACAAAACAAGCTCCTTCTATATAGTTGGTGTTTCGTGGCAATATTTGAACGACTCATTTATCTCCAATATTCTGACTACATTACAGGGTGCCTTAAACCCAGGTATAAATATCCATACAGTCCTTAACACATTGTCCTACCATTAAATGTGTTGTTCTTAGTAATTGTTGCATCATCTTGGTAATGAATCCTGGGGAAGGTTCTTGCTACAGTAACACCAGCAAAATAATTAATATTACACTTTAAGGGGATATTTAGCACTTTGTTTTGGGTGGTAAATCTGGAGCAAATGATTCCTCTAAACTATTCAAGGCAACAGGACACCACTCTATTAAACATATTATGGAAGACTGCAAAGTACACAACCACACTCACCAACAACACAACATACACTCTGTGAGGGCACTGTGGGAAAGACCCGTTCAAGCCATGGCCTTCCTCAGGAGCTCAGGGCTGTTTGGCCAGACACCTTCATGGCCTTCCTCAGGAGCTCGGGGCTGTTTAGCCAGGCACCTTGAGGAACAACAACCTGTAAACAAAGTGTTCATTTAATATCAACAACATTACTTCATTAACTCTAAGTCATTAATAGTATCATGTGGTTCAGAAGAGGATTTAGGTTTTCAACAGAACCTTTCTCTGTGTGGTGCATATTTCATCATGACAACACTATGGGTACATTCCACAGTGGTTGGTATTGGTTTGTAAGCACGCAAAAGAAAGAATATTAGCCGTGTAAATGAGCCACAGAGGGAGGGAAGTGAGGGTTATTCCCAAATACTGCAGCTGTTATGGTACCAGCGAGGGTGTTTTACGACGTTCGGTGGCCTTATAGTTAGTGCCTCAAACTCAAATCGGAAGAGTAAATATTCTCAGGCCCTCACCTGAGAGGATCGATCTCCTGACCTCTAGGATATGAGTCCAGAACACTAACCACTCGGCCACCTCCCCTACATTTGGTGGGTAAACTATGCAGTGATCATTATTATTAATAAATTATTTATGGGTGATTTATTCAATTAATTTGGTGAATAAACTACCAGGTATGCAGTGATTATTATTATCTAACTGTTTTAATATATTTTGTGAATGTGAATACTCAGCTTTTGGAAAATAATGAAGCCTAACAAGTGTGGTTGGTTGGGAAGCTAACAAACCAATAGCACTGTGGAATCAACCCTAAAATAATGAAGCCTAACAAGTGTGGTTGGTTGGGAAGCTAACAAACCAATACCACAGTGAAATTAACCCAATAACAAGGCTATCAATTCCTCCAAGCTATCCTGACAAACTCACCAACTCAACAAAATTATTACGGTGGAAGTAGTGTTGGCAAATCTGGAGCAAATGATTCCTCCAAACTATTCCAAGCAACAGAACACCATTATTTTTGTTCATGTGGTCCTGTTTCCTGGCATACTTTGTAGGAATCAAGACACTCCAATGTAACCAAAGTGAATTACCACCTTAAGGGGATAGTATACTTTTTGTACATTGGAGTGCCTTGATTTCTCCAAAGTATGTCAGGAAACAACACAACAATAATAATAATAATAATAATGCGTGTGTGTGTGTGTGTGTGTGTGTTAGAGAGAGAGGGAAGGATAATGTGTGTGCGTGTTTGGAGGCTTCCGATTCAACCTCACCATGCCCCTTCCATATAGTTAGTTGGTGTGTGTGTGTGTTAGAGAGTTCCGGAAGGAGAGATAATGCGTGTGTGTGTTTGGAGGCTTCTGATTCAATCTCACCATGCCACAAAACAAGCTCCTTCTATATAGTTGGTGTTTCGTGGCAATATTTGAACGACTCATTTATCTCCAATATTCTGACTACATTACAGGGTGCCTTAAACCCAGGTATAAATATCCATACAGTCCTTAACACATTGTCCTACCATTAAATGTGTTGTTCTTAGTAATCGTTGCATCATCTTGGTAATGAATCCTGGGGAAGGTTCTTGCTACAGTAACACCAGCAAAATAATAAATATTACACTTTAAGGGGATATTTAGCACTTTGTTTTGGGTGGTAAATCTGGAGCAAATGATTCCTCTAAACTATTCAAGGCAACAGGACACCACTCTATTAAACATATTATGGAAGACTGCAAAGTACACAACCACACTCACCAACAACACAACATACACTCTGTGAGGGCACTGTGGGAAAGACCCGTTCAAACCATGGCCTTCCTCAGGAGCTCAGGGCTGTTTGGCCAGACACCTTCATGGCCTTCCTCAGGAGCTCGGGGCTGTTTAGCCAGGCACCTTGAGGAACAACAACCTGTAAACAAAGTGTTCATTTAATATCAACAACATTACTTCATTAACTCTAAGTCATTAATTGTATCATGTGGTTCAGAAGAGGATTTAGGTTTTCAACAGAACCTTTCTCTGTGTGGTGCATATTTCATCATGACAACACTATGGGTACATTCCACAGTAGTTGGTATTGGTTCGTAAGCACGCAAACGAAAGAGTGTTAGCCGTGTAAATGACTTAGGGGTGAATTATTTAATGAATTTGGTGAGTAAACTATGCAGTGATCATTATCATTGTCATCAAATGATTTATGGGTGATTTATTCAATGAATTTGGTGAATAAACTACCCGGTATGCAGTGATCATCATTATCTAACTGTTTTAATATATTTTGTGAATGTGAATACTCAGCTTTTGGAAAATAATGAAGCCTAACAAGTGCAGTTGGTTGGGAAGCTAACAAACCAATAGCACTGTGGAATCAACCCTAAAATAATGAAGCCTAACAAGTGTGGTTGGTTGGGAAGCTAACAAACCAATACTACTGTGAAATCAACCCAATAACAAGGTTATCAATTCCTCCAGGCTATCCTGACAAACTCACCAACTCAACAAAATTATTACGGTGGAAGTAGTGTTGGTAAATCTGGAGCAAATGATTCCTCCAAACTATTCCAAGCAACAGAACACCATTATTTTTTTTCATGTGGTCCTGTTGTTGTTGTTGTTGTAGTTGTTTCCTGGCATACTTTGTAGGAATCAAGACACTCCAATATAACCAAAGTGAATTACCTCCTTAAGGGGATAGTATCCTTTTGTACATTGGAGGTCCTTGATTCCTCCAAAGTATGTCAGGAAACAAGAACATAATAATAATAATAATAATAATAATAATAATAATAATAATACAGTACAAGAATTATGTGTTGGTAAATCTGGAGCACCTGATTCCTCCAAACTATTTTTCCAAGCAAGAGATCATCATTATTTTTGTTCTTCTGGTTCTGTTTCCTGGCATACATTGGAGGAATCAAGGCACTCCAATGTAATAAAAGTGAATTACCTCCTTAAGGAACCCAGAGATAATTGAAGGTAAACGAGTCCTTCAAATATTGCCATGAAATTCCACCTATATGGAAGGAGCTTGTTTCGTGGCATGGTCAGGAGGAATTAGAAGCCTCCAAACACACACACACACACATTCTCTCTCCCTAAAACACACACACACACACACACACATATTTAAAGAAACATATCACTAAATTAGAAAAAGTACAAAGAGCAGCAACAAGCTGGGTACCCAGTCTAAGAGAACTAAACTATGAAGAAAGACTAAAGAAACTAAAATTACCTAAACTAGAAGAAAGACGAAAGAGAGGTGATATAATTATGGTTTACAAATGTGTCACAGAAAAAGAAAAGATAGATATAGAAAACTTGTGTCAACAAGGAATACCTACAATAAGAAATTAATTAAAAGAAGAGGAGATAAAGATGTACAGAAATATAGTTTTCCAAATAGAGTAATAGACGAATAGAACAAATTACCAGAAGAAGTGGTGTGTCAAAAACATACATAACTTTAAAGAAAAATAAGATAATTGTGATTGAAAATACGGGACATTACGAGCTTGACTCAATCCTGTAAAGATACAAATAGGTAAGAACACACACACACACCTATATGGAAGGAGTTTGTTTCATGGCATGGTCAGGAGGAATCAGAAGCCTCCAAACACACACACACACACATTCTCTCCCCAACACACACACACATTCTCTCTCCCTAACACACACACACACCTATATGGAAGGAGCTTGTTTCATGGCATGGTCTGGAGGAATCGGAAGCCTCTAATTTTCAAACCTAATCACAAAGTCCTTAAGCACCAAAGTTAACATATGAAATAGAATGTACAGCCACAATGTAATAACCTTCCTTTCCATCATGTAAATAAATCACTATCATATCAAACTATAATCGGTAAATATTGAAAGAATTTCCGTTATTGCATACAGTTTTTCTACCTTCATTACCCACTTACTTAGGCCATTCTAAGACTATTTTCTTCTATGGCATTTCCTCCGCAAATGCCCCATTTCCAAGATAGGGCATATTCAAATGGGGCATTTTGAAACTAGCCTGACCTGACCTTACCTGACCTGACCTAACCTAACCTAGACTGCATCAGACTACCGGGACCTAACCTGGGCAAACTACCGGGAAATAATAGTTAGAAAGTACAATAAATGACTGGGGCAAAATACTGGGACCTAGCCGGATCTGGCAACACTGCTGCAAAACGGTAATTCTTTCAATAAATACCCTATAATAAAGTCAACTCAACTCCATTAATTATTATTATTATGTATGTGTGTATGTACTACAACCACAATGCAATAACCACCGACACCTTCCCTTACAATGACATATCAAACTATAATCTTCAAAATAACACGTAAAGTCAACTCAACTCCATTAATTATTATTATTATTATTGAGGTGCTGCAAAATCATACACGTGTAAATCAGTATATATCATATCCAACTATAATCTTGAAAATACGGTAAATATTGAATGAATTACCGTTATTGCGTACGGTTTTTCTACCTTCATTACCCACTATTTTAGACCATTCTAAGACTATTTTCTTCTATGGCATTTCCTCCGCAAATGCCCCATTTCCAAGATAGGGCATATTCAAATGGGGCATTTTGAAATTAGCCTGACCTTACCTGACCTGACCTAACCTAACCTAGACCGCATCAGACTACCGGGACCTAACCTGGGCAGACTACCGGGACCTAACCTGGGCAAACTACCGGGAAATAACCGTGATAAAGTACAGAAAATGACCGGGGCAAAGTACTGGGACCTAGCCGGATCTGGCAACACTGCTACAAAACGGTAATTCATTCAATAAATACCGAAAATACGGTATTTATTGAAAGAATTACCGTTTTGCAGCAGTGTTGCCAGATCCGGCTGGGTCCCAGTATTTTGGGTATTTATTGAAAGAATTACCGTTTTGCAGCAGTGTTGCCAGATCCGGCTGAGTCCCAGTATTTTGTCCAAGTCACTTATTGTACTTTATCACGATTATTTCCGGGTAGTTTGCCCAGGTTAGGTTCCGGTAGTCTGCCCAGGTTAGGTCCCGGTAGTCTGATGCGGTCTAGGTTAGGTTAGGTCAGGTCAGGTAAAGTCAGGCTAATTTCTTGGAAATGGGGCATTTGCGGAGAAAATGCCATAGAAGAAAATAGTCTTAGAATGGTCTAAAATAGTGGGTAATGAAGGTAGAAAAACCGTACGCAATAACGGTAATTCATTCAATATTTACCGAAAATACCACCTTACGTCAACTCAACCAATTATTATTATTGAGGTGCTGCAAAATCATACACGTGTTGTTCTTTATTACAAAGATATTTACTACGATGGAAGGAAAGTGTTGACGTACGCCATAATAACGGTAATTCTTTAATACGGCTAACATTCTTTCGTTTGCACGCTTACAAACCAATACCAACCACTGTCGAATTAACCCACGGTACCATAGACACCAAGATAAATACAAAAAATAACGATAGTGAAAAATAATTATGGCGGAGATAGAGAGAGTGAAGCAAGAAAAATATAACTAAATGGGCCGTATTCAAGAACATCCGTGGTGTATACGATGGTGTGGTACTGTACGACGGCTCTGTGGTTTGTATATGGAGTCATCGCATCGGTACCATGCCATCGTATGCACCACGAAGTTCACGAACGTTCTTGAATATGGACCACGAGGTGTTCAGTACCTACTTTTGTTTGTTAGTGTTGCCAGATGGCTTAGCTCTCAGTGTTGCCAAAAGTTACAGTTATCAGTGATGCCAATTATTATAGCCAAGTCGAGGTGAGCTATAACGGAAGTAGCCAAAAATATAGCCCAATATCGCCCAATTCTATCATGCTGTCAATAGATGAAATAAAAATTAGTGATATACAACTTCTATAAATCAAGATGAAATAAAGTAAAAAAAAAAAGAACAAGATTATAGGAAGAGTCATGGAACTACAGCAAAGGATAAAAAATAAGATATGTGCCGTTGAAAAGGTACACACCCAAAGATAACTTCTGCTGATCTGGGGATGAAAATGTATGTAGAGAGTTATAGTATTTGTTTCTTTTATTACTTTGATGACAGTGGAGTAAGTTTATTATATATAAAAAAATAATTTACATCAATTTCTGACTTATGCTGTTAAGGAAATCAGTCTTTAATTCGTGATATTATTACTAAGAGATGTAAAACATATTTAAATAAGTCATCGTTTGTAGAATTTTTTAACCCCACGACCTAAACTATTCCCAAATAGCCCCAATTTTAATTAAACAAAACATGGAAAATGAACGTATCGGTGTTCTAACTAAATAGCCAAATTAGGCTTCGAAACCGCGAATGTTGTAACACTGTTATAATTCTGTTTATTTTAACCGTCCTTTTCCTCTTTTGCGCACTCCCCTTTATCCCTATCTGACCCGACTAATCTTTTGCCCTCACCTCACCTGCTCCCACCTCACCTCAATTAACCCTGCCCACACGTCTTTTAGTGCCCCCTTCTCAGCACTGTATTGCACTATACTATATTTATTATATTTGTCTACTATATTTATTATATTGTCTAGACTTTTGCATCCGTTTCTGTGAGAGTGAGGAGTGGCAGAAATGGCGACAGTAGAGGCACAGAGTATTTACATGACGTGTGAACGATGTGGGTATGAAAATAGGTTTATAAAAATGAGGGTGAATGGGAATGCCAGATATGTAAGATGAAGAGTGAAAATGTTGCCCTCACGTTGGAAGTCTAAACAGGGATCTAAAAAAGGAACTAATGAGTATGAGAGATGAGGTAGGGAGGATGAGAGCGGACACCACCGGTGAGGGGCGTGCTGTCTAGTAGAAGCAAAGCAAAGAACACCTCACCGGGGGGAATGACGTTTTATTACAGGGAAAAAAGGAACAGGACATGACAGATGAGGGAGACAATGATGTAGTAGTGTTGAAGGAAGACACTCGTACCATAATACCACAGGAGAGGAAAGTTATGGAAGGAAAGAAGAGTGTTGAGAGGAGGATGTCCCCTAGAGTGATAGTAGGGAACAGTATGACAAAGAATATAAAGAGTTTCATCGGTCTAGAGGGAGAGAGTAGTGACAGCATAAGCCTACCTGGAAGGGACATGGCCAGAGTAATAGAAATAGCCAAGGAACAGGCAGAGGCAATAGATGAGGGAGTGATTATGATACAGGGAGGTGGTAACGGTCTGGAGAAGGGCAGGATTCACGACAGAGTGAATGAGATAGTAGAGGGGGTAAAGGAAATGAAAAAGAACAAGAAGAATGTGAGAGTGGCAGTGGTAGGGGTGATGAGGAGGCCACGCGAAGACATGTGGTATGAGCAGAGAAGAAACGAAGTAAACAGACAGGTACAGAAGGAAATAAATAAAATGAAAGTAGAGATGATGAAGGATGATGACGTCGGTGTCAGCTTTATTAACATGGACCCTGAACTCACTGGGGACGATTTTGGGAGAGACAGAGTCCACCTAGGAATGGAGGGTAACAGCCTCAGGAGACTGGGCAGAAGGTTGCTGGAGTGGACCAGGGCATCTGAGCAGCTACAGAGAGTTAGGAAGTCAGCAGACAGACAGAAAGCTAGAGTTGAGAACTGACGGCACTGTGTGAAAGAAGGAATGAAGAGAATACGAATAGGGTGCGTGAATGTGCGTGATTGGGATGTTGGAAAATTGGAAGATATGAGCGATGAATTGTCTGAATGGAATCTGGATATAGTAGGTGTGACAGAGACACAGTTACGTGAGAGAGTGAAGATGAGCAGTGATATGTACAGTATGATTGGACAGGGACGGAGTAAATGGAAGAAGAAGGGTGGAGGTGTTGGATTATTAGTTAGACATGACATAGACGTGAACATAGAGGAAGTGAAAACAGGTGAATGTGAAATGAGTGAGGACATCATGGGTGTGTACCTTAATGTAAAGATGGAAGGAAAGTATGAAAGGATCCTGTTGATTGTGTGCTATATGACTGTAGAGGGTCCAGGAGCGAGACGAGATAATGAAAGAAAATACATGATAATAGGGAGGTTGATTGCGGAAAATAGACAAAGAGAGACTATTGTCATGGGTGATATGAATGGACATATAGGAATTTTAGGAGAGGAAGTGAATGGAAATGGGGAACTTTTGCTGAATTTCACGGAAGAGTATGGTCTAGATAATTTGAATGTGACAATAGGTGAGGGACGTGCGACATGGTCCAGGTTAGTGAGTGAATCTGTGATTGATTATGTGCTAGTGAATGAAAGAGCCAGGAGGAGGGTACAGTATAATATTATGTGGGTTGATGAGGAGAGGAGGATAGATTTGATGAGTGACCATAACATGATAGTATTAGAATATGACTGTGTGAGAAAGGTAGCAAAGAATGTAGTAAAAGGAGGGCAGAAATGGAGTATACGAGAAGCAAGATGGGGCTTGAATAAGTGTGATTTGAGGAGTATGGAATGGAATATGGATGGAGGAGTAGATAAACTGAATGATTCCCTGATTAGGAAAGTGACAGAGGTGGGTGAGAGAAGGATAGGAAGGGTGAGGAATAGCAATAAAAGAAGATTGATGAAGAGCTGGTGGAATGAAGATATTGAGAATGCGAGGAAGAAGAGGAAGGAGAGTAATAGGAAGTGTAGAAGACTGAGGAAAAATGTAGGCAATAGTGAGGAAGATAGAATAGCATATGAGGAGGCATGGAAGGAGTATGAACGTGGACAGAAGGAGGTAAAAAAACTGATCAGGAAAGCCAGAGTTGTGGATGACAAGAAAGTGGTAGAGAGTTTGCGTGCCAAGGGAGAGGAAGGTGGTAAAGAGTGGTATGACTACTTAAGGGGTGAGAAGCAGAAGGAGAGAATCAGAGTGGATGAATTATTGGTTGGAGGAAACATAGTGAGGGACACAAGGGACAAGGTGAATGCTATAAAGGAATTCTGGGAGGAAATAGGTGGTGTGAATGAGGCAGAAGACAGGAGTGATGTGAGGTTTGAATTGGAAACAAGAATAGAGGAGGATATGAATGATGAAATAAGTAGAGCTGAGATTAGGAAATATGTAGGGAAACTGAAAGCAGGTAAAGCAGCAGGTAGGGATGGGGTTCCGTATGAGTTCTACAAGGAGGGAGGGGAAGGAGTATTAGAAGGCATTTACTCTCTATTCAGAGCAATCTGGGTAGAGGAAAAAGTGCCAATTAAGTGGAATGAGAGTATAGTGACTCTGTTGCATAAGGGAGGACACAAGAGTAAGAGGGAGCTTAGGAACTATAGGCCTATAGCTCTAACAGATACAGTATCAAAGGTGTTTTGTGGGATCCTGAATGAAAGGTTGAAAGAGAGTTTGGAGAGGGATAAAGTGATGGGAGAGGAACAGAATGGTTTTAGGACAGATAGGAGAGGGGAGGATAATATGTTCGTAGTGAGAGAAGTTATTGAAAAAATGGTGAAAGATAACAGGAAAGTTTACTTAGCATTTCTAGACATTGAGAAGGCGTATGACAGAGTTAACAGGTATAAGCTAGGCAAGGTCTTGGAGAGAGTGGGAGTTGGTAGCAAGGTAATGAATATTATAATGAGTATGTACAAGGAAACCAGGGCAGTGTACAGTATGGGCGAATTAGAGACAGGGTGGGTGGAGAGTAAGAGAGGTGTGAGGCAAGGATGCGTACTTTCACCATTGTTGTTTGGTCTGTATACAGAGGAACTAGCTGCACGAGTGAGGAAGGAAGGTTTAGGGATTCAGGTAGGGTAGTATGTACTGAGTATTTTGTTGTATGCAGATGATGTGGTGATTCTGAGTGAGACAGGTGAGACACTGCAGAGAATACTTGATGTAGGTACTGAGTATACGGGAATGATTTTAATGTCACGTTTGGGAGTGAATGGGGATGACCGGGATATAGGTATAGAACGTGGAGACTGGGTGAAAATGTGATTGAAAGGACACAAGAGTATAGATACTTAGGAATAATTGTGGATGAGAAAGGGTGTGATAGGACAAAGACTGATAGGTTATCAAGAGCAAACCAGTGGGTAGGAAGACTAGGAAGTGTGGCAAGGTGTAGAGCCAATAAGTATGAGGTAGTGCGTGGTGTATGGAAAGGTATGGCTGTACCTGGACTCATGTATGGACTGGAGACTATGACATGGACAGTGAATGACTTGAACAGACTGGAAGTAGTACAGAATAGGATAGGAAGAACAACATTAGATGCAAACAAGTATGTAGGTGTGGAAGCAATAAGAGGTGACGCTGGATGGAGTACGTTTGAGGAGAGGATAGCCAAAGGAGTGTTGAGATAAAAGGTTAGACTAGAGGGAATGAATGAAGACAGATGGGCTCGAAGAGTGTATAAATGGACAGGACGGTACACCAAGTGGAGAAGGATGTGTGATAAGAGAATGGAAAAGTGTGGAATGCAGTACCCAATGTTAGATGAAAGGGACAGATGGAGTGATGAGAAATGGATGAATGAGATTAAGAAATAGGCAGAGATGAATGGATGAGAGGCATAAGTCAGAAGAGCACGCTAGATTGGTACTCCTCTAAGAGTGAAGTGTTCTATGATGGTAGCTGGGGAAGTGAGCTGATGTTTAAGGCAAGAACGAAGTCACTGGAGGTGAATGACAGAATATATAGATGGAGTAATGAAGGTAGTAAGGTGTGTGGGATGTGTGAGAGTAGGGAAGATGAGACAGTAGAACATGTGTTGATGGTATGTGATAATAAGTATGCACGAGAGAGAGCTACCATGCTGAATGTGGTAATTAGTGAACTAGGAGTGAGAAAATGGAGGGAGATGGTGGAAGCGACAGCTGTAGCCTACAGTCCAGTGATAATAGAGAGTGTGAAAGAATTTCTGGAAAGGGTATGGTTGAAGAGAAAATGAGTATATAGGGACGAGCAGGTTGTATAGGATATAGAGGATGAAAGTATGATGTGTATACATGTATTCTTTGGTGCTGTTTTTTGTTTTCTCTCTGCAGAGGAAGACAGTGAGAGAGCGCCGTTACAAAGGCTACACCCGAACGCGGGTGACTCTCATGAGTCAGTCATCATCATCATCATCATCATCACATTCGTATCGTATTTTTTTTTATTTTTGGTGCACAGCAGAGCCGAAATGAACAAATACAACCGAATCATCCAAAAGGCAAAGGCCAATTAATTATAATTAATAAGATTATCCTTTACTACCATACCGGTACTTCATAGAATTATTGTATACGTTATATACCAGTAAAACTTTACTTTATAGTCTAGCTTTAATTAAGAATAAATTAAAGAAGAATTAGTTAAGTTAAGTTAGCCATTGGGGAATTTGTCGCAACTTGGGTAGTAAATAATTATTATGATGTCAGCATGATATGGATTATTTGATTGATTGATTGATATTTGGAGCAGCAACAGCGAGGTCATATAGCGCCAGAAAAAGGTGATCGAGAGGTGACACAGCAAACAGGAAGAAAAAAGGGACAGTTGAAGATATAATATTACACAGTATGTAGTATTTCGGTATTATTCAAGTATTTATCCTCTTAACATTATATAAGTTTCATTATTTGAGATTTTGATAAATATTTGTTGTCATTCTCTAAGTTTGTAAGGTTCTTTTACCATCATTACCCACTAATTTATACCGTTAGAAACCTGTAAAACTATGACGAGAAAGATTTGTTGATTAGTCTAACCTAACCTAACCTGACCTGACCTGACCTGACCTAACCTAACCTTCAAGTTCAAGTTCAAGTTTTAGGGTCCCGCAGAGGGCCGCTCATGGGCGGCATAATATGCGGGGGTTGTGCGGGGGATTTAGGGATCCAGGGCAGGATTAGGAAGAGGGTTAGGATAAGGGTGGATTGGGTCAGGGACTGTGGGTTGAGGATTAGGATTGGGGAGGTAATGATTGGTGATCCTATTTCTAAACGTGTCAAGAGTGGGGCTATTAACTACGTGAGATGGGAGATGATTCCACTCTTGGATGCTGCGGGGAAAGAATGAGTGCCTAAATATATCAGTGCTTGTCTGGTATGTATGGTATTTTAAGTTGTGGCTGCCTCTAGTGGATCGTATACTTGTAGGGTGTAGATATGTGTCTTTGTCTATGTCAACTAACTTGTTTGTGATTTTGTATATCATCTGTTGTCTGTGTATCTGTCTTCGTGTTACTAATGGGTCTAGTTTTGTGTCTTGTTTAAGCAAAGTGACTGATGTAGTGTGTCTGTAATCACGTCTGGCCCATCTAGCAGTCTTGTTTTGTATGGACTCTAATTTATTGATATTATTGTAAGTGTGTGGGTCCCAGACGGTGTCGCAATAATCTAAATGTGGCCGAACGAAAGTGTTGTATGCAATAATTTTGGTGTCTGTGTTACACCTGCTGAGGTTCCTGCGCAAGAACCCCAGGACCCTACTAGCTTTAGCCCTGATGCTACCTATGTGTGTGTTCCACCTCATGTCCGCTGAGATGTGGACGCCCAAGTATTTGTGGGAAGTGACTGTGTTGAGGTTGGTGTTGTGTAATTGGTATGTATATGGAATGACATTATGGGCACGGGTAAAACGGATGTGATGGCATTTGTCTGGTCTAAATGTCATCTGCCACTTGACTTCCCAGTCTTCAAGTGCAGTTAGGTCGTCCTGTAGTCGAAGGCAGTCATTCCTATCTTTAATTGGTCTGTAAACTAAGCTATCGTCTGCAAAGAGTCTAGTGGTAGAGGAAAGTGAAAGTGGGAGGTCATTAATGTATGAAAGGAAGAGAAGGGGACCCAGGACAGTGCCCTGGGGTACCCCAGAGGTCACAGGAACAGATGGAGACTGACTACCGTCAAGAACTACACGTTGCTTTCTGGTAGTCAAGAACGTTCTAATCCAGTGAAGAAGTTGTCCCTGTATGCCATAGAATTCTAATTTGTGTAGTAGTCTTTGGTGAGGGACTTTGTCGAAGGCTTTGGCAAAGTCTAATACTATGGCGTCAACCTGTCTGATTTTTGTGTCATTGAGGGACTGCAAGATGTCATGAGTAGTTACCAGTAGCTGCGTCTCACACGAGCGTTTAGGCCGAAAACCGTGTTGATTGTCAGTCAGTATATTTTGCCTATCAAAGTGGTCCATTATGTGTCTATGAATAATGTGTTCTAAAATTTTGCATGGGACTGAGGTAAGTGAAATAGGTCTATAATTAATGGGAAGGGTTCTGTCTCCGGATTTAAAGATTGGGGTCACATTTGCCAAAAGCCAGTCTTGAGGGAGTTCACCGGTCTGTAAAGTCTGTGAGAATATAACCTGCAGGACAGGGGCAAGAACGCTAGCGTTAGTCCTCAATATCCTGCAGGGTATATTGTCTGGTCCAGTCGCTTTGTGTATGTCTACCTCAGATAAGAGTTTCTCAATTCCTTGGGTGTTTATATGAATGGGAGGGATAGGTGGGTGTGATGGTGTTGGCATGTCTGGTAAGTGTTCATGTTCATGGGTAAAAACGGACTGGAATTGTGTGTTAAGGGCGTTGGCTTTGTCTTGTGGGTGTGTAACCAAGGAATTGTTGTGTAGTAATGTTGTAATACCGGTCGAGTCTTGTTTGCGTGCTTTAAAAAAGCTGAAGAATTTTTTGTGGTTTTGTGTGTTGTCTGCGAGGAAAGTGGATGTGTATTTAGTTTCTGCTTGTTTAGTTTCTTTCTGTAGTGTTTTCTGTATGTTTTTGTATTCTAACCAGTGTTCTGTATCGTTGTATCGTTTTGCTCTGTTGTATGCCTTTACCTTGTTTCTGTGTAGTCTCTTTAATTGTCTATTGTACCATGGTAATGACCGGTTATGTGTGATGATTTTCGTGGGTATGTGCTTGTCCATTGTGTCACGTATAAAGTCACGAAGTCTGGTCCAGTTTGTTTCCACAGAGCTGGCCATTGGGTCTGAGTCAAGGAACGAGTCACAAAATTCAACTAAGTCTTGGGTAATGCCATCCATGTCAGCTCTGTTGTACATGTAAATTGTCCTGGGTAATTGTTTTTGTGTTGTTGGCTTGATGTTTGCGTCAATGAGTACCATCTCACGGTCACTAAGACCAGGTAGTACTCGTGTCCGTGTAATTAAGGAAATGTTGTTTGTGAGAAATAAGTCTAGTATGTTGGATGTGACCCCGTGTCTTATGTTAGGATTATGTCTTTCTACACTGACTTGTGTGCGTGTTGGTTCGAGTACTGTTTGGGTAAGTGAGTGGGTGTTAATGATGTCAATGAAATTTTCATGTAAGAGTTTCCTATCAGTCTGTAATAGTAAGTCACCTTCATGGGTGGGATTGTCCAGTGTCGCCTGTGCTGTCCAGTTTATGTCGGGAAGGTTAAAGTCACCAGCCAACCATATATTTTTGGAGGGGTCAATTTTAGATAAACAATCGTCAAGGGTCTGCAGGTATTCTAAGTTTGAATTTGGGGGACGATAAAATGATCCTATAATGAGTGTCCTGCAGCCCTGTATCTGTATTTTAGTCCATATAATTTCAGAGTCCGCGTTCAGTTCGGTGGCTGGGGTCGCAACTAGTCCTGGCTTTGTCGCAATTAGGACTCCACCATGTTTATCGTCTATTCTGTCCTTCCTGTGTAGGGTCATATTATAGGGACTGTCCGTCGGGACCACAACAAACTAATGGAACCTGACCTAACCTAACTAATCTAACCTGACCTAACCTAACCAAACCTAACCTATCCTGGACTACAATAAACTACCGTTACCTAACTGGGGCAAACTACAAGAACCTAACTTTGGCAAACTACTGGGACCGAACTGATGCAAACTACCGGGACCTAACTTGGGAAAACTATCTGGGGCAAACTACCTGGACCTAACCAGGGCAAACTACCATGACCTAACTGGGGCAAACAACTGGGACCTAACTGGGGCAACACTGCTACAGACCAGCAATAAAATAAATCCATGAGTCACAATTGTTTCTAAAAGGTTGTCCTATACCAGATAAGGTTAGATAGTTTTGTTTAGAGGGTAGTTTGAGTACAAACCTTTTGTTAATAATTGCAAGATATAACAATGTTCATCTGTATAACTAGTTATGTGAATTTTGTTTGACCAGAAAGTAATTAAGAAGACTGTTTGTTGACTGTACATATTACAGATTTGCCAAGGAGGAGGTGGTGGTAGTAATGGAGTTCCTAGTGGGTGCAGCAGCAGCATGTTCAGCTGGGGTGTTGTCCAACCCCATGGACGTACTAAAGACTCGGATGCAGCTACAAGGGGAACTCAGAGCTCAGGGACGCTACACAGTCGTCTATAAAAATATAGTACATGCTGCCATTGCTGTAGCCAAGGTCATTGCTTATTTTGTTTGCTGTATATACTGTACTGTATATGTATGTTCAGTATTGGTCCTATGAATGTTTCACTGACTGATCTAGGTACACTTTTATGCTTATTGAAATGAAAATCAACCATAGTTTATACACTATAATTATACTTCATTAATATTTTCCTGCATACAACATTAATTTGTAGTGTTGAATATTACCATATCAGTCAATGGAATACATAAGAGAAGGGAATTGTAACTATATGTGGAGACATCTTTTTAGTTATATTCAAGTGTTATGGAAATTGTAGTATGGTGTGGCATTTCTCATAGACCTGTACATCTTAATCTCTTAGGATCATACAGTTGTGAATACCTTGACCTCCCAAGGCTGTCAGTCACATCATATTGGTACCTACTCCATGTTTCTTTACATCCACCATTGAAAGTAGGGGAGGCCATACTGTATATATTACCCTC
Source organism: Petrolisthes cinctipes (assembly GCA_033782935.1). Lineage (NCBI taxonomy): Eukaryota > Metazoa > Arthropoda > Malacostraca > Decapoda > Porcellanidae > Petrolisthes > Petrolisthes cinctipes. Next base: position 62,244 of record JAWQEG010000791.1, on the reverse strand, counting down.
CTTTATGACCTTGGATGGATAATTCTTTATTGTCATTATATCATTATGAGGAGAGTTTTGGGTCTCACACACTGCTTAACATCTAATTGTATCTTTAATTCCTTAATCCAATTGAAAATACTGTAATGTATTACTACTACAGGTATACTTAAACTCTGGCTTCCCTGTATAGTATACAAAAAATTAAGTAAATGAGTTAGTAATGCCTTAATTATGGCAATGTCTGCAGGCAGATGGAGTACTGGGGCTCCAAAAGGGACTGGTGGCAGCATTGTGGTACCAGATAGTGATGAACGGTATAAGATTTGGACTATACCGTAAAGTATTGGACTCTGGACTCATCTCACGTAAGGATGGCAGAGTATCAACCCTGGGCTGTGTGGCTGCTGGAGCAGGTGTTGGCATTCTGGGTGGCTTCCTTGGCAGTCCACTTTACCTTGTGAGTTGTAACATCTGAATTTCTGTTCTGGTTGTATATTAGCTTGTAAAGTATTGAACCCTGGAGGAGTGAACCCTGACTACGAAAAGGCTCTTTCTTCACAAGAGGTAGAATCTATATTGGTTGTGTGGCCAAGGTAGAAGATGTAAAGAAACTGAAAGGAATGGAGGTGTGAATGACTAAATAGTTATCTGGTACTTCCCAGAGTAATCAGCCACTTTACTGTGCAGAATTGTTCACATCTTTAACCAGTTGAACATTGTGGCTAACTAATGGTGTTCTACATTCTAGGTTAAAACTCAATCTTTAACCAGTTGAACATTATGGCTAACTAATGGTGTTCTACATTCTAGGTTAAAATTCATCTACAGTCCCAGGCAGCAGAGTCAATTGCAGTTGGTCACCAACACAAACACCAAGGTGAGTCACTTCTCTATTACACGTACTGCTCCAAGAACATCATCTGCATTCTATAATTTCCATTTGCCAGTACAGTATTTATTCTATACTGAAGATCAAGCTGTGTGTGCTGTACATAATAACTGAATTTGCAGATGTTCCCTTTGAAATCTCTATTATTTCATTTATATGAACATACACCGAGTAGCTAAAGTGTTGACTTAGGCAAAAAAATATCAACTTCATCTCATTTGGCAAGGATTTAGCGAGGGGTTGCCTATCCACCCCAAAGAAGAACCCTCAGAGGAAGTTTGTGTAATACTGTAATGTGTTGAGAAGGTAATGTTGGGTAGAGATATGGCTGGTATTTAGTAATGTTTTAATAGATGTGTATTGTGTAGCTTGGGTTGGCCTTATTATCCGGCTGCAGGAGACAAAGAAAATATTATCCATTATGTAGTTTCAGTGGCTAGTGAATGACATACTGTAATACTCTCAGTATACAATGAACAAATATTTGTATCCATCACTTAATTTTTCACTCGGTAATTGAAGACCACACAATGTTTACCTAGAGTTGTGTTACTTATTACCATACAGACTAAATAATCAGCTGCTTTGCGCAGTGGCAATATCGTAACCAATGAGGTCGAGGATTGCTACTGTGCTTAACTGCTGTCAGTATTGGGAAAAGCAAGAACCTCGGTGACCTACCCCTCCCCAGGAAGGGTAGGTAAGCCTTACCCCGCCTCCAAGCGGTGACCTCGGGGGTACACCTCCTTTTTTTATCTAGTTTTTATCCATTCAGGAGGTGGAGCCAAAGGGGAAGGCGGTGTGGGGGTGAGACCTAGCTTCCCCCACATATAGGTTTTAAGGTTTTTATTGTATTTTTATTGTATTTTAGTGTTTTTAAAATTTTAATTTTATGACTGCATGTTTTTATATTTTGTGATAATTTCTTTTAAATTTATGACCTTGTTTTTAGCTTTTGACAATGCCGACGGCCCGTGTCCCTCCGGGAATGAGCACTGCATTGGCCTTGCCAGCCATCAGTGGCCCCCCAATGGGGGAGTGGACAGATATGGCTACTGGCGGGGGAGTGTCTCCGGGTTGCCCTGTAGAGGGAGTGGGGAAGAGGGATTGTATGAGAGTGGTAGCTGTGAATGTGAATGGAATGACGGATGGGACCAAGAGGCGAGAGATTGTAGAATGTTTTAAGAAAGGAAGAGTGGATGTGATGGGAGTGACGGAGACACACGTGAAAGGATGTGGAGTGGTTGAGTGTCAGGAAGGAAGGGAGAGTGGACTGTGGGAGGGAATGGAGGGAGGAGTAGTATGGACGGGCATGAATGAAAAGAGTAAAGGAAGAGGGAAGGAAGGGTGTGCGCTGTTGTTGTCTCCGTGGGTGTGGAAGGGAGTGGATGGACATGGGTGGAATGGATCAAGAATAGTATGGATGACGGGAAAGATTGGCTTGGTAAAGTATGCTTGGGTGTGTGCTTATGCACCAGTAAATGAAAAGAGTAAGACGGGGAGAGAGAAGATGAGAGTGTTTTGGGAAGAGTTGAATGCATGTCTGAGAGGAATTGATAATGGAAGGAGAATAGTGATGATGGGAGACATGAATGGAAAGGTGGGAGGTGAGGAAGTGAGGAATATTGTGGGTAAATGGGGTGTAGAAGGAACAAATGAGAATGGTGAGTATCTAGTGGATGTCTGTGCTGAGAGAGAGTTGTTCTTGGCGAACACCTTCTTTCAGCACAAGATGATCCACAGGTATACATGGAAGAGAAGGGATGAGAGAGGAGAGCAAAAGAGTTTGATTGATTATGTGGCAGTGGATGAAAGGTTGAGGAAGGATGTGTATGACGCAAAAGTAGTGAGAGGAATGGTCCATTGCTCCGACCATTTTGCGGTGTTGGTGAGGATGAAGGTTAGGGTTAAGTGGGAGTATAGTAGAGAAGAAAAGGAAGGCATATAGGAGAACATTACTGAGGAATGTGTCAGAAGAAATGAGAGAGAGGTGGAAGAGAGAATATAATGTTTGTAAGAGACAAGTGAAAATGATGGTGAGTGAGAGTAAAAGGAGAGTGGATGAGGCGTTTGGTATGAAGCTGAGTGAAAAGTTTAAAGAGAACAAGAAATTATTCTGGAAGGAGGTTAAAAGAGAAAGAGGAGAAGGAAAGTCTGGTAGTGTGAGAATGAAGAGAGAGGATGGAGTTACTGTGAGTAGAAGTGAGGAAGTGAAAGAAGTGTGGAAGAGGCATTTTGATCGGTTGATGAATGGGGGGACGGGAGGGGAGGCGGTGGTGACATGCATGGGGATGGAGGCAAGTGGTAGACGACAGGATGTACAGGGAGAATTAGGAAGGGAAGAGGTTAGGAAAGCAATAGGAAAGCTGAATATGGGAAAGGCACCAGGGGTGGATGGGATAACTGCTGAAATGTTAAAGTGTGGGGGGGAGGTATTGGTGGAGTGGATGTTGCTTATATGTACACTGGCCTGGAGGCAGGGAGAGGTGCCAGAGGATTGGAGGAGAGCCATAATTGTACCTTTGTATAAGGGGAAGGGAAGTAAGGATGAGTGTGGTAGCTATAGGGGAATAAGCCTTCTTAGTGTACCGGGGAAGGTTTACGGGAAGGTTCTGACTGAAAGACTGATGGAAGTAACAGGGAATAAAGTTAGTGAGGAGCAGGGAGGATTCAGAAAGGGTAGAGGATGTGTGGACCAAATATTTGCATTAAAATCAATAGTGGAGAAGTATATTGGGAAGGGTAAGAAGTTGTATGCTGCCTTCATGGACTTGGAGAAGGCATACGATAGAGCTGATAGGAAAGCTATGACAGAGGTGTTGAGAATTTATGGAGTTGGGGGGCCTTTGCTGAAAGGCATTGTGGCTTTTTATGCAGATGCAAAAGCATGTGTACGGGTAGAGGGTGATCTAAGTGAGAGTTTTAATATTAGTGTAGGGCTGAGACAGGGGTGTGTTATGTCACCATGGTTGTTCAATATATATATGGATGGTTGTATGAGAGAGGTGAATGCCAAAGTGAACGGTCTGGGGGTGAAGTTGAGGCTGAATGAAGCAAACTGGTCCTTGGTGGCAAGTTTGTTTGTGGATGACACTGTGCTGATGGCTGAGAATGAAAGGAATTTACAGAGAGTGGTGGACGAATTTCAGTCTGTGTGTAAACGAAGGAAACTGAAGGTGAATGTGGGTAAAAGTAAAGTGATGGTATTTGAAAGAGCAGAAACTGAAGTGATTGACTTTGCTACACCTTACAGAGTGGCTGTACCAACTGGGACGAAATGTGAGATAACTCTGAGGGGCGAGAGGATGGAGGAAGTGAAGGAGTTTAAGTACCTGGGTACAGTTATGTGTAAACATGGAAGTATGGAAGGAGAAATTAGGGAGAGAGCAGTGAAGGGTAGACAGGTCATAGGATCACTGGGGAGGATTATGAAGGGTAGAAGTGTGAGTATGGAAGTGAAAAGGGGACTACGAAATAGTATAATCCTGCCAACACTGACATATGCATCGGAGACATGGACATGGAGTAGGGCGCATCAGTCTCGAATAGGTGCTGTGGAAATGAGTTACTTGAGAGGAGCATGTGGACTTACTAGTTGGGATGGAGAAAGTAATGAGAGATGTGGTATGAGTGAGAAGGCAATTGGTATTGAGTGTGGAGTGGTTGAGAGAGTGAAACGTAATACATTGAGATGGTATGGACATGTGGAGAGAATGCAAGGCGAGGAATTTGTAAAGAAGGTGTATGGAAGTGAAGTTGTAGGACCTGGTGTGAGAGGCAGACCACCGGTTAGATGGCAGAACAGAGTGGAAGAGTATGTAAAGGAGAGAAACATGAGGGGCAGAGTAGGGCTTGAACAAGTAAGGAGGGAGTGTTGGAACAGGGAGAACTGGAGACACTTCTGCCGTGGCCACCCCCTTGAGGGGAGTTCCTGGAGGGAACGAGGCGTCGGAGCTATAGATAGATATAGATAGATAGATAGTGTTAAAAGGATAGAGCTATATTTAATTATCATGAATGAAGGGCCTTCTGTCCTGTAAATATAATCCAACCCAATGAAGGCATGGCTGTATTACCCCTAACCTCTGTGTGTACCCTCACTTTTCATCACCTGAGAATGATGGTTAATATTTCTTACAGGGTTTGTGTTGGCGATGGTCAACATTGCTCGGAATGGTGGAATACGAGGACTGTGGCGAGGTTCTTCTTCATCTATACCCCGTGTGGGCATAGGGTCAGCCTCACAACTTGTTACATACTCCAAGAGCAAGGATTGGCTTGATCAGTATGGGGTAGGTTTAATCTTTCTTTTGCTGCTCTCTTGACTTGGATCCTGTTTTAAGGGGGTAAAACTTTGTGGGTGAAATGGAAGCTACTCCTTCCTCCAAACTATGACAAGGCAAAACATCTTTAAAATATACTGTACTGTACTGAGAAATTCAGTTTGTTAGTGCAGTTTGGAGGAATCTGTAGCCACCAATTTATGTACAACATTATTGTCTCTGTAATCATTCAGTGAGGTAACTTTGCTCTTTTGTTGGCTAACAGGGTTTTATGAATGAGACCTGTTGTATTTGCTTTGTACAATAGTTAACTGTAAATTGCTATATTTTTTGTTTTTTAAAATACTCGGATTGATAAGATTCTCTCCCTAATCTGGCAAGCATTATTTTGGTAAAAACTGTCTTGAGAGCTTGGAGACCCACCCTAGCTGCACATGCAACAGGCAAAGTTTTACAAACTAATCCGTATTCCGACCACAGAGTTGCACCACTGATTACCATTATTAGGACTAATGGTTATTTACTTGTAACTTCTTAAGTCATCTCACAGTAGTCCAGGTGTTTAATCATGGATTGAAGCCACTGATATTGTAATGAAATTGTGTTTAAAGATGACTGAGCTAGTCAGAGCAATTGGGACATACTGGTAAGAGAAAAACCTCCCTGTGTATATTAAGGAAGGTACAGTATATGTATATGAATAGGGTGTGTATAAGATAAACCATGTACTGTATATGTATGTTTAGTACAGTATATTAAAACCATTATAAAGGCTTTACTCTCTTATTTAGTAATACATTACCAACAGTTACTTCTATGTGACACTTGTTGCTTCTGTATTTTCTCTTGAATTGGCTTATTGTTCAATCCATTTATTGTTTTGCATGCAGGTTGACTCATACAAAGCAACCATTACTCCTTCCCAATATTAACTATTTACTGCATTTATATTTACACCCTTCCTTTAGGCAGTAGCACTTATCACACCCTCTCTCTCAACATTAACAATTAACCACACTTGCAGCTGTACCCTCATGACAGCTGGCAGAGTACCCTGTGTGGTGCTATGAGTAGTGGTCTGATTGTTTCCACCTGTATGAGCCCCTTTGATGTTGTGGCCACCAGACTTTACAATCAAGGTGAGGTCTTGTTATATTATCACTAAGAATTGGTAGGTTTATTTAGATATTCATTTTCCGAGTTGTTTTAATGCACTTGCAAAAAAGTACTCCCCACTCCTGTATCTTTATAATTATTTTACTAATACAGTAATGCCCCGTCATTCAGTAAGTCATTGATTGGTTCCAAAGGTCGCTGTGGATGTCAAATTTTATCGTATACCGGATGTCCCCATAAAAAATGGCTGGAATAATATACGTTTCCCATTTGAAATATGGTACTGTCAACTATGACAACACGACACTTGTTCATAATTTTTCAAATTCTTTTAACTTATCCTCCCTCATACCCACACAATGCTTGGAATCATAATCAATATCCCTCTTAGGACCCATGGCTAACACAGACACAGTAAAGGAATATTCCCAAAGATAACAGCATGTGCTTTAAATACTTGTTTCTCAGCTGACTCAAGCTTCACTCATCATCATTGAGTGTACTATGCAGTTTATTTTTTGTGGTTTTAATATCCTTTTATTGTATCATAAATTATTTTAAACTTCTCATATGTACCCTCTTCAAAATGCCTGTAATGATGTGAACATCCTGTTACTCCTTGTAATGATCACTCAGTGAACTGGCAGGATAACTGGCAGTGAACCCAAGTCTTGTTAGGATAAAACTTTAAACATGGCTATTTGGCCTTCAAGAAGGGTAGGAATAATCCTACAGTTGTCATTTGCACATATTCATAAGTTGACTCTGGGAATTGTAACATTCATATATGGGTAGAAATGTTTCAGTTTGTATATGGACTGTTCATGAACAATTTACTGAAGCACCTAACACTTTTCCAGGTGTTAACAGCCAGGGCCAAGGTCTACTATACACTGGAATTAAAGATTGTATAATCAAGGTGGCCAAGACTGAGGGCCTCAAGGGCTTCTATAAAGGTTGGTCAGCCATCTACTTCCGAATTGGTCCCCATAGCTTCTTCAACCTCTTGTTTTGGGACTACTTCACCAACCTCTACAAAAATGTAAGTGTATCTATATATGAATAGCTCTGAGAAGGAATGTATGTTGGGCCCATTCCAGTGGGTCTTCTAAAGTATTTTTGCTTCCTAAAGGAAATGAAATTTATATCTTGGTAATGGAATCCCCCATTCCTTTGAAAAGATGTCTAATTATTATTATTATTTTTATTATAAATATCATTACAGTATTACTGTATTATTAAAATGATTATTATTATTATAAAAATTAAAATGTTATATTATCCCTTCTTTGGTCTCATGTGTATTAGTTCGCATTTCATATTTGCTATTTATACACTACTTCTCCATTCTTCTTCTCCAATTTCAGTACAGTAAACAGAAAACATAGAAAAGGCTTGTACTGACTACTACCAGCCAGAGGGTGAGTGGATCCAGTGAGAGAAGCCAAAGTGGCTGGTAGGTTGCCATTACAATTACATAATAATAGGAATACAGTAGTTCTTTTGTTTGTAGCTGACTATAAATATCCACAGCCAGTTCCATCACCAGTATCTGAGTGGCTGATACATGACGTGTATATACAGTAACCAATCACAGTTGTTATTTTTTTAATATGAGGGGAGGAAGCATATACAGAGTTCAGAAAAGCAATATCTAGTGTAATAGTGATAGAAGAGAGTGCTATAATTTTGCAGTGGAGAGAGTGGCTGTAGTGAATGAGCACGAGGAGGAGAGTTGATGAAACAAAATGCCTTCAAGTCCACTCTGTCCAGGAGTGTTGTGAAGGTTGAGCCACCCGACACATGGCAGCTGTACTCCATACAGGGACAAAGGAGATCCCTGTACAGAGACAATAACTGTGTGGGGGGGATGAAGTATTCACGGAATCTGCGCAGCACATCTAAATTCTTTGAGGCAGTTTTACCTAGAGATTGTAAAAGAAAGAGACTCCAAGAATATTTAGGAAAGTACAATAAAACCCCAGTAAGGCAATATTCATTTGGTCGTAATTACGGTTAAGTTGCAGTGGCTAGCAAATATTCATACAAAAAATTATTTAAAATTTTTGAAAAAATAACAAAATAAAATACTAGTAAAATTTATATTTATAATTATCATAATAATAATTAAGATGGACGGTGTGATGTCATGTGCAGAACGGACCAACTTTCAACCTTAAATGGGCTGACTTGGTATAGCTATAGACAAGTCAGTTATGCACGTGTTGTCATACCACACACATCGCCACCCTATTTATCCCCTTCCTTGTGACTTTACTCATTCTCAGTGGTTTTTTAAGTGTTTGCGTGACTTGATATAGAATTTCATCATGTCTTTTCCAGTACCCAAACTAATGATGTGAACAGGCAGGACTTCTCTCCTCAGTCAGTTTTCAAACCACAAAATAATGATATGATGAACCCAATAGTCAACCATAGCCACATAAGTCATCATAAGATCCAGCCTGTTCCCACAGACATGAGTAGGAGCACAGTCTAGCTGCTCACATCCAGACAGGTTACAAAAGTTCAAGGCATGATTACCATAATGGCCAGTGGGAGAAACACTCTACAACCACTCAGCATTATGAGCATTTGCTAGAGAGAGTAAGCAGGTTGATGTGATAGAAATGAAATGCTTGAGAGGAAATAGCTTTTGTTGATGCTCCTCAAGCTGTCTGGCTGAGCAGCCCAGAGCTCCCAAGGAAGGCCATGACCTAGACTAGGCTTTCCTGTACAGCCCTCAAGGAATGTGTGTTGTGTTGTTGGCAGGTGTGGTTGTGTGCAGTGCAGTCTTCTATAATGTGTTTAACAGTGTGAGGTGCTGTGTTGCATCCTGGACAGTCATCTGCAATGGCTCCATCCAGCCTCTTTTGATAGGTCAAAGGGGCTGGGTGGTGCTCACACTGCAGCCTAGCCAGGTGGACTCTGTCCTCACCGGGAAGGGACTACGGGAAGACTGAGAAGGATGGATGTCTGGAGGCAATGCAAGTGGATGGAGCGGAAAGTGATTTGAGTATGGATGCCCTTCTGGAAGCTGGTTTGGGGTGAAAGTGAGAATTATATTTGAGTGTGGTAGTGAGTGCTGGGTATTGTTTAGATGTTCTGCCATTTAATCTAGGGAATGTTGTAGGTTTGTGGACATGTTAGTGTTTGTGTGCTTCATGTCAAGGTGATCCTTCATCTTGAGGACTTTGTGTGATTTTGGATCTGTATGAGGGTATGTCTGTGCCACAGGCAGAGGTGTACTTGAAGTTCTGTTGTTTATCTGTTTGATTAACTGAAAACAAAATGTTATGTCTAAGTAATGATTTTTCACTTAATATGCAAGATTTATAATGTAAACTATTCTGGAAACTTTTCATTTATTTAAGGTCACCAATAATTTAAAAAAGCATATTACAGAATCAAGTGTACATACAATTAAAAATGCAAAACTATCAGTACAAGATACAAAATAGTGGTAGCATGGGCATGTTAATACCAACGAGAGGATGACGTGACCAAAGTTATGACTGACTGACTGGGGGCCATAATGCATAAATGTTATGGGTTAAGCAATGACAGTGACCGTTACAAATGTTCAAGAGACAAAAGCTTTTAAATAAAGCCATCATGCCTGCCATTGTCATCTCTTAACTCACAAGTTTTTTTGCACATGGTCCTGTACAGAGAGTGAAGATCCTCCCTGAGCCCATTAGAAGAATCCTCAACTCAGCTGGTTTCACATACAGTATGTGGCCTAAACCTGAAGGGGCAGTATGGATATGCTCTCATGTAGCAGCTAACAAAATGCAGATATTGAGCTCCAGTAGTAATGGTAACACTTGAGAGGTCAATGGCAACACTTAAGAGATGCAGCAGGAGGATGAATAATGAAGCTGTATGACAAATGATGCCTTCATAATTATACAGTATACCCCTAAAGTGAATATCAGATGATGTCAGAAGGTCATCCCTATAAGTGTCAAGTATTCCCATAGAATAAATTACCCCTCAAATGTGGTTCATCAAAACTGGCTGCAGCCCTCAGATCATGGCTCAAGCTTTAGATCACAACCATCCTCACAATCTTACCACACCCACATACAAAACCCTACAAATAAGCTTACTACTAATACAGTGTTGATAAACATGCAACATGTTAAAAGTGTGTATGACTGAAATCACAAGTTAGAAGACCAGAGATGGAAAAAAAAGATACACTGAATTATTTAATTCCATGAACTTTTTCCTTTATCCCCACCCACTTGTCAGTATTAAAAATATTTAATTTTGTTCGGTTTTGGCCAATTGGACTTTTGATTACATGGAGTTCAATATGTAGTTTATCCCTACTGAAAGGGATTTAGGAATACTAGTAGTAATACAAAAGCATACACAAGAATGCAGACAGAGTGAAACCATATACATATACATATACATGTTACCAATGGATGCGGTGTGTCAGCAACATAGGGAGAGGTAGGAACACATTGGGTTGTTGTCACTGTGTGGGGGTGACTTGGTGGCGCTTGTTGCTGCTCACACCATACACAATTGACATTTATACCCTACTTGCCCTGGCGTTCAGCGCTTTAATAATATATATATATATATATATTTTTTTTTTTATAATTGGGAGGATGGCCAGCCAGCCATGGTCAGGGCAGTATAAATAGTCAGTCCTTTACTATGGTCGTCCTACACGTTTCATGTCCCTGGGGTGTTGCTAATGGCAGTGTTTTATCAAAAGGTTTACCAGTTCTTTATGCAATTCCAATGCTAAAAAGGATTCTGAACTATCAATAGACATTCACCACACCGGCAGTGAGGAGGCTCGTCAGAAAATGGGTGGACATGTTTTATTTTTAAAATACAGTATATATATAAATTTACAGAGCTATTCCATTTATTTAAAAAATGAGTTAAAATGTCAAGGCATCTGGACTTCAAGAGATACAGTACAGCAGGCCTAGATAACAGAGCATCAAGTGAGCCCTGAAGTGGTGTGGTGCAATCACAGTTATAAGTTTGTTTTGCCACTACCAGAGGTCAGCTTAATCCCTCTGTTGATGTTGGCTTTATAAAATCTGTACAAGACTATGAATAATACTAAAAGGGTTTTTGCTGTAGAACCATGTACAGTATGGAGGATGTAATCCAAGTGAACATTTTGCCAGTAGCAGAATGAATAAAATGACCTCTGATAGTGACAAATACTCTCTTTTCACTGTGACTATACCTAAGGATGCCTCTACTGGCTCCCAACACACACCACACCTCACTACCACCTCCACCACCACACAACCCTGGGAGGAGTTGCTGCTGCCGGCAGATTTTGCCAAGTCAGTTATAAAGGAAGAATTATTTGCTACAATTGTAACAAGAAGTTTTAAAAATTACTCTGTCCACATTTTATAAAAAAAACAATTACTTGTATTTCAGGGAAAGCTACCTTACTCAGGAAGTAAACCCCTTGGCCATCAGGATGATGGAAAGGACCATTCCTATGCATGGTAACATGCTCATACTTATTCAGAGATCACTGTTGTTTGTTGTTAACGTTAACATCATTTATCTTTCTTTCTTTACTCACATATGTTCCGAGCACTGGTAGGGATTGGACATGTGCAAAGAAGGTGATACAACATCTTGAACTTAGGAGTTATTATATGCACAAGAAACAATCCTCTATGGTCTGTTTTTCTGGAGGTGATGGTATGTATCCACAGCTGATACCACAGAGGCTAATTATGACTGACTGAAGTAGACATTCTTCAAGGTTAGTAAGTCCTATATTAGGAAATCAGATGTGACCCACTAGTTCTGGCTGTGGACAATCCCATCAGCTACAGGAAAACAAACTAAAGTTAATCTCCAGATTCATACGGAATGTTTACATACAATGACTTGGTCAACAGCATGTGTGGGAAATGGATAATTTTCAGAAAAATGCTTCTTTGTTTGTTCTGCTTCAGGTGACAAATTTTTCATGAAAAGTATAAATTTCAACTACTTATGTTTACACATTATGCTGAATTTTTCTGGTATTTTCTCTGTAATTCTTTACTTTTTTTTTGCTTCATGTGACAATCAGAGCAATTATAAATTACAATTTAAAAATTGTAAATTGTACACATGATGCAAATTTTCTGGCATGTTTTAAAATGGAATGTGCTGCTTCCCAGCGGATGCTGGCACATTGAGAAGCAAGGAGGAGTCAGACAGGTACAATCGCCAGCACTGCCACGTGGTACAGGGGCTCACATGTTTAAGAGATTTAAGTGATTTAGTTCCTTAAGCAAAAAAAAGTTCACTTCATGTGCTAGTGTATCGAGGATACTCCATCTCACACACGTGGATTGTTTCGAGCTAAATACTCACAGTGGTGTTACATCTCAAAATATGTGTGAGCCCCTGTCCACGCGGCAGTGCTGGCGAGTGTACACGTATGGAATCCTTTCCCGAGGACTCAAAGTCAAGAAGAAAAATTACTACAGCCAGGCACATGGTTCTGGTGGCCATGATTATGTCTTGTTCATGGACTTATTATGAGGTCAATGACATTGTCAACAAATTAGAGGTTGCCAATTCAAGTAAACTGTACCATAAAACAGACTACCTCAATATAGACTACTTCAGTATAGGTGTTCTGCTGTGTGTCACAGTTACAGGAAACTGGTAGCTTCCAATTTGCCAACAATATCTTTACCTTAAATCCCTGGACAGCTGATTTATTTAAGTAAGTGCAATTAAAGCCTTTGTCACTTCTACTTGAAATAATTTTTTTCTGAATGGTAGATGCTATCATAACAAGACTGGAACCACTGCAATCTGTACTACAAACTCTTTGGCGGTGGCATGACTAGCAAGATCCAACAATGTGTTTCTCTGTATCACAACCAGTCCTTGTCATGACCTGGGAACCTCAAACTCATTTGTACTTTGGAAACACCAACACCTAAACCCAAAGAGCCTTGGTCATCAAAATATTAATGCTACACAAGTCCTGTGGCAGACGGAGGGCAAATGTAGGCTCAACTCATTCACTGACTGGCAACAATACTGTATTGGATGAAGGACGACTTTTAAATATTTTGATCCTTATTTAAAACTAAATGCAGTATGTAGTACTGTATTCACTCTTTTCTCATATAATGAGTACTATACTTTCTTGACTGATATATCAAATACTGAAAACTGCCCCTATCCTGAGTCATAAGTGGTGCAGATGAAGTAAAAGCAGCAGATTCCTCCTGAACGCCTCTAAGTGATCATATCATGGCAGTGCCTTAGGTTTGTGTCTAGCAGATAAAAAATTATTTTCCACCATTTTTCAGGGAACATCAACTCCTGGTGGTGTCCAGCTTGTCGCCCTGACTCTGGGTAACAACATACACACACGACCAGTCCAGCACTGTGCTGCCCCGGCCTGGCCCGGCCTCATATTCTTGGTTTGTATGTGAGGGAAACATGGACCCTCTGTACGTCAGTTTCGGTACAGTCTTGGTCTGTTAGGGGTATGGCTGGGTCAGGACCAGGTTGGGTGGGATGACGACGAGGGCTGGATGTGTATTCCCCTCCTGCTCCACCACCTGCTTTGACATCCGCACTGGCTGATCTACCTCTTGACCCCTTCTGACCATATTCCTTGTCCTTCTTACTAGAGGATCGTCTCACCAGCCGCCGCTCCTTACCTTTACTGGAAGAATGTCGCACCATGCTGCCAACTGCCTCACTGCTACCTCCACCTGCAAAAATTATATCATACCTGTACATTCAAAATATTATCCAAATCAGTTCAGATACCAAAAATTTGAGGAACAAGCAAAAGAGTTCATTGGCTTTTATAGTATATGTTGCAAGTGGACCAATACTGAGGTGAGACTAAAGTTATGCAACAACAACCATGAGAAAAGAGTGACCTGAGGGAGAGCAATATGTGGAGTCCAAAACTACCAAACTGATCTTGGTCAAGTATATTTAGGATTACTATACTAATCTCTTAACAGATACACATGGCAAGCAACTTTCTATAATTTGAGGTATGTTGCTCCTCAATGCAGTATATTGCAATAGTTTCTCTTCCATGATGAAGTAATATGTGTTTACTGACTTATACCAATCTGCAATTGCAAAAATTTTATTGTTGTTATTATTATTATTATTATTATTATTATTAAAATAGACCAGACACACAAAGCTGGGAGAGTATGCAAGCATTCTATCAACCCAAGGACCCACCCAGCCCCATGAATCAAACCTGAAGAAAAGATGACACCTTACAGAAAGAGAGATGAGCTTTTTTTTATATTTCAATATGAAGTACTTAGATAGGAATCTGTTTACTGCATTCATGGATTTAGAGAAAAAAAAATTATGATGGTGATTAGAAAAGGATAATAGGAAATTCTGTTAATGTAAGGCACAGGGAGTAGGACTGTTGAATGTGGTAAAGAGGTTCTATAAAGGTAGTGTGGCCTGTGTAAGAATACAATAGAGGAAAAATTCATGTAAGTGACCAAACTGTATTTGTTGACTGAAGCAATAAAGCTTTCTGGAATGATGGTTGAGTGTGTTTGATTATACAGCCTATTTCTGGCCACAACTCATGCTCATCAACCAGAGGCTAATGGACTGAACAAGACTATCTGTAGGAAAAGTCAACAAGATGCATGACATGACTAACCTGAGGGAGGGCGGTTGTTGGAGCCTGGGCGAAGGACATAGACGGCATGAGGCTGACACTTGACATCCACGGGGGGTAGTGGGGAAGCATGGGGGGAATGAGACAGGAACCACTCACTCCGAGTTCTCATTCTCTCTGTTTGCCGCTCATGCACCTGTAATAAGTGGCATCAGTATCATGAGAGAAAGCTTCATTCATCTCTGGGTAATGACTGGGTGATTGATTGTAGCTACCACTCAATTATCGATATTAGTGCATTTTTCGCGGCTTTCAGCCGCTTAAATTGTATTTATTGGTTGTGGAACCAGCACAGCTGGATTGCTATAGAATACACCCCTTCTCCAGCCCAGGCCCCGTATAGGCATAATCTGGGCTAGAAGGGTCTATTCCGTGACGATCATCAGAAGTAAATAAAAAATTCAAATCTGGCGCTGTACTGATAGTGGAGCCACCTGGTGGTGGCCTGTAGAGGTACTGACCCTGCTCTGGGACGGCCGACGCTCGTCCACTCAAATGAGAAAGAAAGTGAATGCCTGCCGCATCAGGAGGTGGGTGGGACAGTTAAAGCTGTGCTGGTTCCACAACCAATAAATACAATTTAAGCGGCTGAAAGCCGCGACAAATGCACTATTATTGGTATAGTGGAACCAGCACAGCTGGATTGCTATGCATGCGATGCGGTAGGTGGGAGGTGAGGTGGAGGCAATCACGGGCCTAGTTAAGAGCTGTCGACAGAGCGGGGACTCGTATAAAGTAAAAGAGATGAGGTGAGGCCGAGGCTGAACCAGCTTCCACACTAGCTAGGGTGTTAGCTGTGGTGGAAATGTTCTAACTTTTATCATTATATACCGTAGACTATTCTGTTATAAACCAGAAGTGTTACCAGTCTAAAGTCTTTATAGTCAGACTCGAGGGGTCGGGGGTTTTTGTTAAAGTCCTCTGAGCTCAGGCTATGGCCCGGGCTCAGGTCATGCGATCCCGAGAGGATGAAGGAGGACACAAGGATGTTGTAATCATGTGTTTATTATATCCAGTCACTCATCCTAGTATTAGTAAGTTTCGGAGAATAAATACTCAAGAATTCCATAACAATGTAATTTATTTTCGCCAGCACCATATGTACAACATGAATGACATGGGGATGAGTGTGAAACTGTACAGGATGGAGGTGACGTATGGGATGACTAGTGACGGGAATTAAGTCGCCCGACCTTTTCCCTTCGGGCGGCCCCTCCCCCTCATGTGTCTCCCACGGGGACCCTGAGGAATGGAGGGTGGAGTTCCCATAGCCACACGGGGGGTAGGGGAGAGCGAGTGGAACAGATACCTCGTCCTGAAGGAGGAAGTGGATGTCCAGCCCCCCAGATCCCGCACCCTCTCCACCGAGTGAGTCCTGAGGAAGGCGAGGGAGGCGGCCACGCCCCTAACGCTGTGAGCCCTTGGGGCGTGTCCGGGATCCCCATTCTCTATCACTCGGCAGAGAAGGCGAGCGATTGACCTAGGGAAGAGAGGGTTACCGGACCTAGAGTTGTAGAAGAGGTGGTCCGGGGTAGCCTCTCTCGTCGCCTCCACGTACGCGGTGAAGGCGTGGACTGGACAGAGGGGGTGGAAACTTCCATCCCTCAGGAAAGAGGGTACTGCGAGGGGGCCAATCCTGTCGTCAGCCTGCTCATTCTTAGCTAGGAAAGCAGGAGAGGGGGAGATAGTTAAAGAAGTAAGGTTAGGGCTTACGGAAGAAAAAGCTGGGTGACGGGTAAGGGCTGCCAACTGAGAGACCCTGTACCCTGTAGCTAAGGCGAGCAGGAAGAGAGCTTTCTGGAGGAGGTGACAAACCTCCAGAGGGACCCCCTCGAAGGTCAGGTACATAAGGACGTGGTGAAGGGACCAGGGAGGGGTCTGGGCCCAGTGAGGTGCGGTCCCCGCCCGAATCCCCATCCTCAGGAGAGAGAGAGGTCTCTCTGAGACCTTAATGTTAAAACCTAGGAGGAGGGGATCATACAGGGCTGCGTGATGCGCAAGCACCGTCGCCGG
Organism: Petrolisthes cinctipes; assembly: GCA_033782935.1. Classification (NCBI taxonomy): domain Eukaryota; kingdom Metazoa; phylum Arthropoda; class Malacostraca; order Decapoda; family Porcellanidae; genus Petrolisthes; species Petrolisthes cinctipes. Next base: position 45,272 of record JAWQEG010000791.1, on the reverse strand, counting down.
GGCCCTGTTGGTGGAATCGGCGAGCCACGTGAGGAATTCCAGGACCGTGTCCTCCGAGATGACCATGGAGGGGTGTCTTCGCAAGAAGTCCTGGAATCTTTTCCAGCACGATTCGTACTGTTGCACCGACGACCGACGATGAGCCCTCAGCATCTTGCCCACTGTCTCCTTAGTAAACCTTTTGCTGAGGACTCCCCGTAGAAACTCCAAGCGTGTAGTTTCAGTGATGCTTGGAGTGGTGCAGACAGGGTGCTGGAGAGGCACGCCGATCCCAACTGAAGAGGATAAGGGCACCACCGGGACAGTTCTCCGAACCACGGCTGCGCTGGCCAGAGGGGGGCTATGAGGAGTACCCTCCCCCTGAATGTGCGCAGCTTGAGGATCGCCTTCAGGAGGACTGACGTAGCTGGGGGTGGGAAGAGGTAGAGATACCCCCACCTGTTCCAGTCCTCTGTGAAGGCGTCCGGGCCTCCCTCCTCTGTCCTGGATGAGAAGGTGAGGAACAGAGGAAGTAGGGCCGTGGATGGGGAGGCGAACAGGTCCACCTCCGGTGTCCTGTAGCAAAGGCAGAGTGACTCGAACACAAGGGGACGCAGTTGCCACTCGTCCCCTTGAACCTGGATAGAGCGTCCGCCCAATCATTCTCCCGCCCTGGCACATAGCGGGCCGAGAGGTGAATGTACCTCTTGGCCGCTATTGAGAAAATCTGCTCCGACAGGGACAGGAGAATTTCCGACCGTGCGGTGCCCTGTTTCTGTAGGCACTGCACGGCCGCAATATTGTCCATATCGAAGCGGACGCCTATCCTGGAGAACTGCGGGTGTCTGTTGAGCCACTCCCTTGCTACCATCAACTCCCGGGCGTTGATGTGTAGTAGCCTCTCCTCTTCCTTCCATCCCCCGCACCGTTGATGCCCCAGGCAAGACTGGTATCCCCAGCCTACGTCCGATGCGTCTGTCGCCACCGTGATCCCCGGGGAAGGGAACACCCAGGGAACTCGCTGACGCAGGGCACCGGAACGTAGCCAGGGGCGAAGGAGACGGTGGAGAGTGTGGGACACTTGCCTGGGAAGGTCCCTTGTGCGGGGGGCAGGTGGAGGTTTACCTTCCGTGTCAGCCTCCTGTGTTTCAATCGTCCCAGGGGCATTGCAGGGGCCGCGAAATTTAGGGACCCGAGCAATGATTCCCACTGGCGGTGAGAGAAAGTACGGGAAAAATGCGCCTGGCGGACGTGGCGGAGGGTCCGGCGGGCGTTGTCTGGAATGAGAGAGAGGGTGGCCGAAAGAGAGTCCCACTCTATTCCTAGCCAACACAGTTTGCGAGTGGGGGTGAGAGAGGACTTGGGGATGTTCAACAGGAACCCCATTTCCTCTAGCACCCCCCTTGCTATCCTGACGTTGTTTGCTACCTGCTCCTTGGAAGGGGCGTGAAGCAACCAATCGTCCAGGTACATGAGGGTGGGGACACCCGCCTCTGCCAGACGGGATGCCACCACCCTCACGAGCTTTGTGAAAACTCGAGGAGCTAGAGAGAGACCGAAAGGGAACCTGGTAAACTGAAACGTCTCGGTCCCCACTTGGAAGGCCAGAAAACGGCGAAACCGGGGGTGGATCGGGACGTGCCAGTACGCATCCTTGAGATCCAGGGATGCTAACCAGTCTCCCCTTCTTAGAACTGTGCAGACCTGGGCAACCGAAACCATCCTGAAACGTAAGGGTTTCAAAAATTTGTTTAGCTTGCTCAGGTCCATCACCAATCTCGTTTTTCCCTAGTCCTTTTTGGGGACCGTGAATAAATGAGAAAGAAAGACCCTCCCCGTCGCCTGCTCCACTACCCCTTTTTCCCGCATTTCTAACACATGCGGGACGACCGAAAGTGACACTTTGGTTGAGGCAGGAGGTAGACGTAGTGGCTGTAACGGAAAATGACAGGTGTCAGTGGGAGTACAGTTAATCCTAGACCGGGACCCGAGGGATCCGGGAAGGGTTGGTGGGGAAGGATGACAGGTAGTGAGGGTGAGATTTTGACCGTAATGGGAACTCTGATTTTGACCTAACTGGAACCCAAGGTTGGCGGGGGTTATGTCATATGTCAGAAATGTCAAACCCGGAGGGTTAAAAAACAGTTACTCACCGGTACAGATATCCAGGGCCAAGACAGGCCCTGGCGGATCACCCTTGCTGCCCAGCCGTGGGAGGGCCAGGCTGCTGACCACCCCGTGAGGCAGCCCAGAGTGGGACCCTCAAGGGGAGCGGTCCTTCTGGGAGGGGTGGGCGAAGGAGGTCTTGGGCCTCTGGAAGGACTTGGAGCCCTGTCCTCTCCCTCGAAACAGCTGCTGGCCCCTCTGGGTGAACCTGTGGTCTGTTTCGAGGGAGTGGGGTACATTGGCCTTGGCAGTCTCGATGGCTGGGAGGGCCTCCGAGGCTGGTAAGACGGTCTGGGCGGTTGTGGGGCACGTGGCCTACGGACAGACTGGTTAGTAACTGAACCATTATTTCCCTCTAATTTTACCTCCTGTGTAAAACTATCTCAAGTAATGGAATCAACGAAAGGAATTTACTTGGAGGTAGAAGGTTTCGGGAGGGTAATCACTGCCGGGAGGGAGGAGAAGATTGCGTCCGTTGCTGCCTGGTCGAAGAGGGCAGGGGACAGCGGGGCAGCTCGCACCACTCCCCTCTGCGCCATCTCTGGTGCAGATTTCGCGGCTGCCTGGCGGGCCGCCAGTCTCGCCTCTGCGAAAACCCTCGCCTCCTCCCGCGTGTTGTGCGTCGCCATCGCCGCGACGCCTTCCATGACGGTGGCCATGGACGAGAGTGTGTCACTGTAAGGGGTAAACAAGGAAAACCGAGCAAACCCGGGGTAGAGACACGAGAGTAAACTGAGAGACCCTCTACCCTGTTTCCCTCAAAATCACAACACAAGATGTAACTGTACTCACGCTAGCTGTAAACCAGACATCTCATGGTAGGTGTTGGTGAGGGAGTTGAGGCAGTCCCGAATGAGTGCAGCGGCCGTCCCTGTGGAGATGGTATGAGCCAACTCCAACCGAGCCGTTGACTCTGCCTGCCTCAACTTACCATCGGGCTCCTTCAACTGGTAGGGGACCTGTGGCTCCTTCTCCGTCTTCCACAGGCATTCCCTCAAACCCGGCGGGGCACGGGAATGAGGGAGGAAGACGGGGAAAGACGGAGGAGGTGGTTTCTTGGACACGTTGTGCTTTTGGTGGTCCAGGGACTTAAGGAGAAGGGCTGGAATGTCCAGGTCCCCTTCACCCTTATCCCCCGGGAAGTACGCGTCCGGGGAAAGGAGGACTGCCGTGTTCCCGTGGGAGCGGTCAATCCTCCAAGCCTCGGACAGCTGCAGTTGGCTGTACTCCACCAAAAAGCCCATCGCCTCCAAGGTAGCAGCGGAGGACACCTTTGACGACGTGGGTACGGGCACTGATATGGGCCGGACCTTGTAGAAGGGCACAGCGTTGCCCTTGTCGTCAGCTCCCCATTTCACAATTACATCATCCCTCCTGAGCCACACGTCTGGTTGGGTGGTGTCCGGAGACCAAGCCACCAGTCTGCCCTCCTCCGAAGAATGGGTCCAGGAAGAAGGAAGGAGGGCCCAAGAGTAGGGAAGGTACCCATCGTCCGCAGGAGGGGGCGACGGGGAAGGAGGAGAGGAGGTAGCCAACTCCTCCGCCACATACCCAGCCGGAGACTCGTGCCCCGGAGACATAGGAGGAACGGGAACGTCTCCAACATCCCCGGGGGGACTCGCGTCTCCGGCTTGCGACAAAGCAGGGAGAGGAGTAAGGATGGGTACAGGAACGGGTACCGGAGTATCAGCCGGAGGCCGGACAGAGGGACCCGAAGGAGGAAAGTCAGGACGGGCGTTCGGGACAAGGGAGCGGACTATCCTGTCAATCTTCAACGACGAAGGGCTCACCACCCCTCGCTTACCCTTGCGGGGTTTGCGGATGGGCGAAGGAGAGCCCTCCGACGAGGACGAAGAGGAGGAAGAAGAAGAGGACGACGAGGAGGAAGGAGAACGGCGACGAGCCCGGGACTTCTTGGCGTGGCGGGCCCTTTTTGCTGATCGCTTGCGTCCCCTAGAGCGACCCGAGGGGCCGGTTCTAGGGGGCGACGAAGCAGTAGGTTCCCTGCTGGGCCCTTGTACCGGTGAGGTATGTTGGGTAACCAGCGCGACGGACTCGCTTGGTTCCTGGGGGGTGAAGCCCCGGAAAGGAGTCGTAGTACCGTCTAGGGAAGGAGACGCAATCTCTCGGGTAACAGGGGGTTCTAGCCCCTGAGACTCCGAGAGACACGTAGAAGGGTAACGGGACCTGGATAAACCCAGATCCGTTCCCAAAATCGGGTCCGCCCATGACAAGGAAGAGCCGTCTCGCTTGTGGGCCATTCTCCTAGCCCTAGTCCAAGCCATATGAAGGGAAGCAAGGGCGGGGAGTTTGGAGCGGGCAGAAGGGGATGTCTCCCAACACAACTCAGCCCAGGGGCGGCACACATCACACGCCAAGGGATCGTAACCCTTTGGCATGAAGCAGGGTGCATGGGGCGAACAGTGCAGGTGGCCATCAGGCGAGACCCGCACAGTACACCCCGAAGAAGCACATAAGGCACGAGTAGGCTGATGGAGAAATGAAAAAACACAAACATGGGTTAGCATTTGAAATCACGGGTACACAGTAAAAACACGGGAAACCACAAAATCACAGAGAGGGTAGAGCGGGAGGAGTAGCCCATTGCTCCCGGGGGATCCAGGACTCACAACAAAAAGCCCCACGCGCACCAACCAGGGAAAAAAACCCGTAAACCGAAGACAACCCCGCCCCGTAGGAGCGGGGAAAACACACACCCCGGTCTGCAGGTCCCCAAAGGCGAGGCACAGACAGCCTGAGGGGCGAAACCCAGGGTCACCACACACTGGGAAAAAACAAAAACACAGGAGGAAGGGTGAAAGGGGAGGGAAGGGGAGAAAACCCCGAAAAAGGAGGCCCAACAGAGCCCCCTCCCCTAGGTAAGAAAATGAACTAGCCCCAGGAAAGGAAAAAGTTTCCCACACTAACACCCTTAAACTCCAATAACACAAACACACACACACATCTGCAAAGCAGGCAAGCCACTAGAACACAAAAGAAACGATAGCAGGAACACGTGACACAATACCATAGTGTAGCAGCGAGGAGCGTAGATGTTGACAGGTACGTGTTCCGCGACAGAGTGGACGAGCGTCGACCGTCCCAGAGTGGAGTCAGTACCTCTACAGGCCACCACCAGGTGGCTCCACTATCAGTACAGCGCCAGATTTGAATTTTTAATTTACTTCTGATGATTGTCACGGAATAGACCCTTCTAGCCCAGATTATGCCTATACGGGGCCTGGGCTGGAGAAGGGGTGTATTCTATAGCAATCCAGCTGTGCTGGTTCCACTATACCAATAAATGGTACTTATAACTAACCTGAAACTGATCTTCAAAAATGTGGAAGATACCTACAGGACTTCAATCTTGCTCTCCTGAATGAAAGAAATTATGGGACACTTCACAATTTTCAATTCTAGTTTATGGAAAATTAGCACAATTGATGCCATTTCCTTTGCATCCAACTGTCTGATTCTTAATCTGTGGGCAGCAAAATGTAATCGATAACACACTTTTAACCTTCACAATCTTGGCTGTGAATACATTATACCATCAGATAAATGTAGTAAGTGACTGATATTGGTTACTTAGAGAACAATGTGTGATAAGCTGCCACTCTCAATATTTTTTATTGAAATTAAGGCTGCTGGTTAAGTATAACCAAAAGCTGTACAAATACAATGCAAAAGGTTAGGTAGTCCCACAAGTCATTATTTCTTAAAAAAAAAAAAAAAAATCTTTAATAATAAAGGTCAGTGCAGAGTTAACTTTTGTGAATAATTAGAGTGAGTCTGGATAGATGTCACATCATTAGAGTCACAGTGCAGTTTCCTCAAAACTCAACATCAAAATTCTGCACATGTAACTTCATAGTAATAACAAAATTAATGTCATATATATGTGCAGCCATTCCCAATACCCTTCATTATTAATCATCATTACAGTACAGTATATCAGTCATGTGGTGCATGGCATCTTGAGCTAGTCTCAATCTAAATTTTGTATGGAAGCTTTATGGTGGCTCTGAATTATCTAATACAATCTGAACTACTGTACTGTACTATCCATACTAATTACTGTTCCACCTATGATAATTATAACTTGCTTAGTGGTGTGTCAAACGAGTCAAAACTTCAAAGCCTAGTGGATACTGGATAATCATTTGGAAATACAGCAGCATAACACAATACAACTCGGTCTTGTATAGAACGTCCCATAGGTCGATATAAGACGTTGTTTTATGTGAAATGAGTCTGCAAGGCTGAAATCGTTCTATGTGATACACGTAACCTATGGGGAAAAATTACAATTGGTCGATCAATCGCCAAAATTGTCCCTGAAATTAACATAAAATACTTTTCAAGGTTTTTCTTGCCTTAATCCTACAGTAAGATCTCGCATCTACGAATAATAGGTGCCAAAAAAGGTGCGTTAGATACGAATTCGTTAGATGCGAATACATAAATATATGGAGGAAATTATAATCGGTACCAAAAATACAACTGAAACTCAATTGGCTTGTATTTAGATTTTAGTGATAGAAACAAAAGTAATAGGCCTACTCAGCAAAGTATCTAATTTTCAACATTTTTCTGGTATCATGCTATTGATATAAAGTTATTATGACCTTCATACAATGGGCCAATATCATTGTTAATAAAACTGTATAATGAATTTGACATAAATTTTATTTGGTGGTGGATAATAACAGTATATATCATCTGTGAATATAAAGAGATACAGAGGAAAACCTAAAACAAAATCAAGTAACACTTTCTTCAGAGGTACACCATATCATAATTGCTTGAAACCTATTTTGTAAGTGGCAGGTTTTTACATAAGGATTCATTCCTCTTTCCATGGCAAAAAATGACGCACTGGACTCCAGCTGAACGGCAACCACAAAATCGAGTGGTACACCTGCCTGCACACTTACATGTTGTGAGCAGAGTCAGTGGCAAAAGCTTCATACATTTTGATGGCAGCAGTGTACCAAAATACTCATCCCATCCATGCCCTACTGCTTTCAATAATGTTTCATGTTCTTTAGCTGTCACAAGCAATTTACATGCCCTGGTCACCAGAAAAAATCCTTGTTGTATGTAGCCTCTGATTACACTACTTGTAGGAGGGAGAGAATCGATTCCAGCACTGCCACCTGTGTAGGTCTCTACCCTCAGTTGGTCAAATGTCTCAGCAGTCGTAGTTGACCTGGCTCCTGCCAAAACACCTACTAAGTACATTTCTGCTAATGCTGCATCCTGCTCTGACAGAGATTGGAGGTATGGGGTGTAGTGAAGTAGTAAGGCAAAGGTGTCGGTGTCATTGGAGATTACAATAATTCTCTTGCACTGTTTCACACGAACAGCCCAATCCACATGCACCACTACCCTGCTGTCTGCCTCTTCAATCCAGCTAAATAAGTCGGGAATTTTGTCGCCACCAGATGCATTTGCTGGATATACCTCCTCATCGGAGACCGTCGAGCTGCCTATGATGGTTACATCGCTGGAAGCTCGATGGGACACAATGTCCCGAGCCAGCAGCTGGAGATTCGTCTTGTTTTCATGAGATGCCCAGAACTTATCAATTTGCTGAGGGATGGGTGTATCTCTGCTCATACCAATGATGTTAATGCCTGTCGTTGGATCAGTACAACGCATGCGCTCCCTTTCCTTGAGAGACATCTCAATGTAAGAGTCAAGTACGAAATGTACAAATTGTAATTCTTGGGAGATACAAGATGCTGAAGTAGTGATTGTGTCTATGACAGCACCCATATTAGGAAATTGTGTCAGAGGCATCTGCCGTATCTTTGACATAAAGTCTACCACAACATGAGTGGCAAGAGTATACTTGTGACTGCATTGGGTGATGTCAACTTGAGGTTCAATCTCCCTAACCAGTAATGACTTGTTGGTGTGAGATGGAAGTTCACCATCAAACAGTGGAGATATTTTCAACACATCGTGAAAAAGAATCTGACTGAGGTCCATCCCTCTCTCCTTTACAATGTCCATGCTCCTCTGTGCCTCTGCGACATCCTTTGATGAAATATCTTTCTCCTTTAGAATCGTTGTTGGTGTCTTCTGTGGTTGGTCTGTAAAATGTGGCAGCTTACGTTTTGATATGGTTACATTAATTTTCTTGGTCTTCTTGACTAATCTCTCCTGCCTGTATGAGCAGTAGACATGCTTACCATTCTCGATACACTTGAGCAGACGCACAGCGACCTCTTTGTGAACAGCCTCACAGCCTGCTTTGTGAGGAAGTCAAATGTCAAATTCATTATATAGTTTTATTAACAATTATATTAGCCCATTGTATGAGGGTCATAATAACTTTATATCAATAGCATGATACCAGAAAAATTTTGAAAATTAGATACTTTGCTGAGTATTACTTTTGTTTCTATCACCAAAATATACCACAACCACACTAACTTGATATATGAAGGTCAATATGACCCCGAATGTTTACAACAACACAATAAATGAATTCTTCGCCCTCAAAATAGGTATATTAGAGATATTACACGTGCATCTACTCCATTTGATAACAAAATTAGCATTTTATCTTCGCTTGCGGCAGCCATATTGGATTTGAGCATAGCGCCATTCGTGGCGTGATGGCGGACAAGCACCTCGGTGATTTTTCATGTCCAGCTATACCCATAAACCAAGATCAGTTGAGAAATCCCCCCCAACACCATTTTGCATACGGGACTGATAGACAGGTACAGGACTAATATAGAGAAAGCTTACGACAGGGTTGATAGGAAGGTGCTATGTAGAGTCTTAGAAAGGATAGGCTTGAGTGATAAATTAATAAATATTGTGAGAAGTATGTATGAGAACACAAGAGCAATGTACAGGCTGGGAGATCTAGAAACAGAATGGGTAAGAAGGGAGAGAGGATTTAGGCAAGGATGTATACTCTCTCCAACCTTATTTAGCTTATACTGTACACAGAAGAACTAGCTATGAGAATAAGAGGAAGGAATGCAGGAGTAAGGGTTGGAGATGACAAGATATGTATGTTACTGTATGCAGATGATGTGATAGTTATGAGTGAAACAGCAGATGAACTCCAAAGGATTTTGGATGTTGTAGGTGGGTATGGGAGAGATTTTGGTGTGAAATTTAGTAATGAAAACAGCCAAGAAAGTATTGTGAATGGCACAGATGATGAGAGAGACCACACATGGAGAGTGGGAGAGAGTGTTCTGAAACAGACTGATGAATATAAGTACTAATTAGGGGTATGGCTGAGTCCAAATGGAAGTGAAAAGTCCAAGAATGAAAAGATTACATGACGAACCAATGGGTCGGACGACTGGCAAGTGCAGCGAGGCTGAGAGCAAGCAAGTATGATGTCGTGAGAGAAGTATGGAAGAGTGTGGCTGTCCCGAGCATTATGTATGGACAGTATGGCATGGAAGGAGAGTGAGATAGACAAGTTAGAGGTGGGGCAGAATCGAGTAGCGAGAATGGCACTGAATGCACCCAGGTAGCCTATGCAGCGATAGCAGCTTTGAGAGGTGATATGGGATGGAGTACATTTAGAGAAAGACTGGTGAAAGCAACCCTTAGATACAAAGTAAGACTGGAACGAATGGAGGATACAAGACTGGCAAGGAAGGTTTATATGTGGAACATTAGAAATAGCAAATGGGGGAAGAAGTGTGAGAGAATGGTATACATGAACGGTATGGTAGTTAGAGGAAATATGCATGAGTGGAAAATAATGAGCAGAAATAGAGAGGGGCTAGAGTGGGATGCAAGAAAGTGGAAAAGTGAAATTGACAAAGAAGTGAAATGCCTTGGGCTAAGAAAGTGGAAAAATGATATGGACCAAAAGGAAACTCTGGTATGGTATAAGGAGAAAGAATGTCCAGAGTATGTGATGTGGTATGAGGGAAGTCAGGGTGGTTATCTACTCTTTCGAGCCTGAGCTCAATGCATGGAGGTGAATGCAAGAAGTTATAGATGGTCTGAATCCCGAAGCAAGGTATACCAGAGGTGTGACTATTATGAGAGAGACAGAACACAGATGATGCAGATCATCTTGACTGAAATGGAATGGGATGGAATGGAATTCACAGGGACAGAATGGATGGTATTGCTAGGTTTGTGTAAGTAGACCACAGATGAGATGATTGGTGCTGTGAAGGAATTCTTGGAGAAAATGTGTTATGCAAGAAGTAGAGAGTGAATAGCTATGCGTGGTATTGTTTTTTTTTTTTTCTATTTACAGGAGCTGCCGATACAAAGGCCAACCCTGGAATAAACACCCGGGGTACACTCATGATACATAATCTCTGACCAGGGAGTTAGCCAAAGCCTTGGCGAGACGAAGGCAACTGAATCAGACACAATCAAATACCAGAAACCTTGAGTGGTTCACTGGATAAAGTTCGGAGCTACTTTGAACGAGACATAATGTGCATTAACATACTCTAATAATTTTCATTGCACGGGTTCACGGTATACTGTGGCCAAGGAATATAATAATGAGTTTTTTCCAACCTATATCTGCATAGTTAATGACTATATATTGTGCATTAATAAAAGTGTTGGGAATATGCTGTCCATGATCTAAAACAATTGTTACACAAACATCACCTTTATGTTCTAGACATATCATTTTTAGTAACAGTGAAATATTATGTTGTATGGTTACAGTCTGCTGTGGTCGTCGTTGAATTTTTCGACTATCACTTAATGGTAGCTCGGTCAGAGTTTCGTTGATGCATTGAACTTTGTTGAGTGGAACACTAAAGCTTTCTGGTATTTGAGCGAGTCTGATTGAGTTGCCTTCGTCAGGCCACGACTCTGGCGAACTCCCTCCATGGTCAGAGATTATGTATCATGAGTGTACCTGTAACAGCAAGAGCAAGAGCAGTGAGTATTCTGTGAGTAAATGTTATATAAGCATAATGTCTTAAAAACTGTGTTAGCGTGTCCGGCATTGATGTCAGCAAATGAATAAATTGTATATAATAATATGTAAAAACCACAAAAAACAAATTTATATTAATGCTGCACGATTTTGCAGTTTTGTATGACTATAATGGGAGAAAATGTTAATAAAATTAGACGTGTTTACAAATGTGACAGATTCTCCACAAACTGTTCCATTGATGAATCACAACATCTGGCAATGAAGAGCAAAAAGTAAACACACACAGTCAGTCAAAACAGTGCAGGTGTCAGTCTGGTATTTGTGCAAGTTGCCACGAGGTCAACTTCAACCACTCTTATTATTATTTTGGACCTGTGAGTGTCAGGTATAGTTTGGTTATAATAGTATATGAATTTGTATGTCGTGTTTGTAGTTAATTATCTTTGTATGTCGTGTTTGTAATTAATCATCATATGATCAGAATACATGTTCAATTGTTAGGGCCGTATTCATAAGACATCTGTGGTGTATATGATGACGTGGTGCCGGTACGATGACTCCATAGACAAACAATACAGCCATCGTACTGGTACCACGCCATCGTATACATCACAAATGCTCTTGAATATGGACCTTAGAATTGCAGCCCAAAAATCTAAGTTAGGCAGAACCTGAGATTGTTATTAATGTTATAATAGCCTACCAGTACAGTATAAGATAACATAAAACAGTATGAATATGGTCATAATTGTAAATAAGTGAAATTTGAGCTTCTTTTATCATTCATTCGTGGTAAACTTGTAGCTTACAAATTCACTTCAAAAACTATTTAGACTTTGGCTATGGTACATATATATATTTTCCTCCTCCAATTGCTTCTTACAGTATTTGATGATTGCCTTCATAAAGTTAATGTGTTTTAATTTGGTTTATACAGTAAAAGTCCTGTAATCCGTATTGTAGGGGACTGAAGGTTATCCGGACTATTGTTTTTTTCGGACAATTGGTTGGACCTCCAAATACAAATATGGAAAAAGATACACACAAATTATAGGATTACAGTATACCCTCGCTATCTCGGATCAATTTGGGGGAGACCCTTGTTGAGTTAGAAGATCCGAGATATCCGAGGGCTTAAATTTGATGCGTACGACTGTCTGCCTGCACACCCGCTCTCAAAACTACGTGTGCTTTCACTCGTTTCTCTGGTTCCCATACACAGCTAGTGACTAAAAATAATTTTAAACGAGCCCAAAGTATGGAAAATGAATATTTTTAAAGGTTGTTCATTCTAAACGGTTAGGCCTAATAGCATGAGTGTAGTGAGTGAGGAGTTGACAAGTTCAGTTTACACCAATAATTCATGAGTTTCTATTCATACAAGTACATTTCCTCAGTTTATATTCATTATTCTTTGTCATTTTCTCATACAATTACTTGCACTTTTCACCATATCAAATGTCTGTACCGGGATATGTGTTAAAAGTATGAAAAATGCCCATTTTGAGAAGTTGTTCACTATAAATGGGTTAGGCTTATCACGAGTATATCAAGCAAGCGTGAGGGTGATAGTGGGGTGGAAAGTTCAGTTTATCACCAAAACTCATTGAAGTTTCATTCGTGCACAAACATTCCTTAGTTTGTATCCATTAATTTTAGTAATTTTCTTTTAAAATAACTTCCACTGAATATTAATTTGCGCATAGGTACACCTAATAGCCAGGAGAGTGTAGGTGGCTCCGCTGTACGTGAGTCACATAGGCATATGTGACGACACACCCGGAAAACCCTCGCATAGGCCACTCGGGCACCAAAATTGAAATTTTTATTACCACTCTAAAAAATCCGGACTATTGGGATTTTTGGAGTATCCGTGGTTGGATTAATGGACTTTTACTGTAGTTTGTTAATCCATATCACTGATTACAAACCTTTTGCTTTGATGATTTAATCTATTTATTTATGATAGGATTGAAGGTTTTACATTATTGTATGCATAGCCTTGGTTTTTACTTGGTACCATATGCATATAGTACCTAAGTTACTGGTATTAGCCAATTACAGAACAATTATTCAGTATTAAGCTATTATAGGCTATTAAACCAGTGGATCACAGTTACTATATTAATATCTTTTACTTCATTGCCTACAGACGTCCCATAATCCAAGATGCTGGTTCGGATTTTGTTCTTTGGGTTGCTTTGCTCAGTGGTGCTTGCTGAGGATTTCTATGAGTTGCTGGGTGTAACAAAAAGTGCCAGCCAGAAGGAAATAAGAAAAGCTTTTAAAGAGAAGGCACTGATTCATCACCCTGATAAAAACACGGTAAGTTTGTGGTATTTTTTCATAAAGTTTGTATTGCCTGCAGTGATGTGAGCAATACTTTAAGGGTTTGGGCGCTCCTTCGGCCCCAGCCACTCCCTTTCAGTTCTTCAACTGTCCCACTTTTCATTTTATTTCCTTTCTGCTTGCTGTCACACCTCTCTATCACCTTTCTCTGGCGCTATATGACCTCGCTGTTGCGGCGCCTAATATTAGTCAATCAATCAATTATCAATCATAAAGTTTATACTATAGGCTATTTGGAAGTGTTGACTCTCATACATGCTCTTCATGAACTCCCTATTCTGCATACTTAGCCACATCTTCATACCATCCCTGTATAGGCTACTACTAACACTTCACCATTTCCACACTCAACACCAGATCACTTTATTAGTTCTCCTCTTAGACACTGTCTCTCTAATGATTGCATCTCAAATTCCTTCAACTTAATTTCATACTCTAGGTGCCTCAGAACAGTTCAAGGAGATTTATGTTCTGCCTGAGGTGCAGTGATCATGCCTGAAACTTACTAATATTTTGTTGGGAGTTGTGTAATACTCTGGAGTGCTTTGGCATCCATTGGATAAAAAAAATGTCTGTCTTTCTCCTAGGATGATCCAAATGCACATGAGAAGTTTGTCAAAATTAGCCGTGCTTATGAGGTTTTGAAGGATGAAGAGCTGAGGAAGAAGTATGACTTGCATGGAGAAGGTGGCTTGGATGACAGCAGGTAAGAAAAAAAAACACTTCTTTTTGTGCTGTAGACTTTAAGAAAGTGCAAGACCATTATATAGTACCGGTAAGTACTATACTAGACCTGTTTTGATAAAAAATTGTACTGTACTGTGTATGAAGAATTTGTGAAAGGTTAATATATGCAGTCAGGATACTTAAAAACAAGTTACATGATATATGCAGCATATTATGCTCATGCTCTCAGATTTGCATAAAAACTTGTTAAAATGTTTTCTGTTTGATCAGTTCTGGACACCAGTATCATTCCTGGAACTACTACCATGACAACTTTGGCATCTATGACGATGACCCGGAGATCATCACTCTCAACACAGCTGACTTTGGTGAGAAACTGGATACGCAATTTACTTGTTTTCTCTAGGTCTCATTGGCTCCACTCACAAACACACATGATTTGATCTCTAATAAATTCAACTATGTTTTCCTCCACACTTTAAGTATAAGTACCGGTATGAAAAAGTTGTATCTTATGCATTTTGGGGTGACTATAGTGAGATGATTGTATTCTATTGTAGGAAAACACTACAGGTCATTTGCTAAGGGATTACTGGTAAGTGTCTGTTGGTTGATACTGTTGTACTCCATCCATCCTTATAAATTGATGGCCCAGCTCAGGATATGGGGCTCCTTATCCTTGTTAACTATACTCACCCAGACCCAGTACTGGAGAGGATCAGCTTTGCCTGGTGGTAGTGATATGCTGGTAAAAACATTCAAATGGCCCTTACCTTCATTCTGGGATTAGGAGATTTGGTGGCCCACAAAACTGTGATAAAAAAGATGAATGGAAATAATAATATTAGTAATAATGATAGTATTAATAACAGATCAGACATGTCATATCACTCTTGCATCCCAATTTTTCAGAACTCAGTGTGACAGGAACATCTGATGTGTGGTTCATTAACTTCTACCACCCCATGTGTTCTCACTGCCATACCCTGGCTCCTGTGTGGAGGCGTGTGGCTCGGGAGCTGGTTGGAGTAGTCAGGATTGGTGCTGTCAATTGTGATGATGACTACCAACTCTGCTCATCACAAGGCATCCGGTCATACCCCACTCTCATATCTTATCCTGGGGTAGGTGGCTCTCTGGCATGTAATGCTTGTCATCAAGCTACTCAGTTGCAACACTTGTCAAGCTATAGTACTGTACAGTACTTAGTTGCACCCCTTTTCTGTCCAACTCCATGCAAGAGTAAACCAGTACCCTCAATCTTCATATTCACAAATGGTCAACTCTTGAACATAACCATCATCCATCTTTCCCACTATCTGTGACTCATACTCCTTCAACAACATGAACGAAATTTCACAGGCGAGACATTTAATTGGGCTCCTTGCCTGTAGTTGAATCCTGTTGTACTGTCCGTACAGTATCATTAATACTAACCCTCCATTGTAGTCTTATAATATGTTTTTGCTTACAATATGCCTCATGTGCAAACTTATCAAAGGTAACCTAATTGAACAGGAGGGAAATAGCCCAAATGCATTTTATTATTATTATATCAACTCTCTTACCATTTTCTAGCATGTTTTTAATCTCTCTGTTTTACTGCAGTGGTCAGTTATCTCATTTTTTTATGTTATTATTTTGAACTTGTAAATTATGTTCTCCCAGAACTTCCAGTTAGTACAGTAGACCATGCATTGCCAACCACTCAGTCAGTTGTCACATTCTCACTTCTATCCAGTTCAAGATTAGCCTGGTTCAAATGATGAAGCAAGCAAATTCCTGTTAAAGGATATGACCATTAACAAAATGATCATGCTTTGATGGTAATTATGCATTTTTCTTTGTGTGAACTTTCTAGAGACACCGGTACACTCAAGAGAAAACCCATGAACATCTGGTGAACTACGCTCTGCACCAGGTGTCATCACGGCCTTTCCGCCTCACCCCAACCCACCTGAAGCAATGGGAGGAGGGAGGACAGGGAGGAGATAAGCCTTGCCTCCTCCTCCTTCATTCAGACAGCTACCAGTCAGAGGAACTCTGGGCCACCAGAATAAAACTCAGTGCCATATTGGTATGTGGTCAGTTTTGATATTGAATGGACTGATACTTTACTATGTTGCAAACATTGGATTGGAAATAATACCATTAATCTATTCTGTATATAAAAAAGAAAGAAACATTTTGGAGTAAAGATGCTAATATTGATTTTTATGTCCATGGTATATGCAGTAATATATTAATTTGATATAACTTGTCTGTATGAAATTGGAGAAATGTGGGGCTAGTTAGCCCTTGCAAATCCTATATGTATATGAAGAAGAGGTACAGCAGGTAATGCACTATTCCACTTCCCTTAATTTTCTACTCACGCAGGATGGACTGGCAGCAGTGGCATATGTAGAGTGTCATCGTAACCCCACCATCTGCCTAACTCTGGACTCTGACTCCGGGGTGCAGTATTTTACAGAGGCCAAGCAAATCAAGTCCAAGCCTGGCACTGAAATGGAAGGTTGGGAAGCACAGGAGATAGCAACCCAGGTCATGAAGCTGCTGCCAGAAATGCAACTGTTAGATGAAGAGGCTTACCAGGTGAGTTGGTAATGTGCAAAGCAAAAGAAGTAAGAGGAGAAAAAGAAGAACAGATGAAAAGGTTGTAGCTTTCAACAATAGGAAGTAAAATTGCTAATGTAGGGAGAATAGTGCAAGACAGAGGTGCAGTGGATGTGATAAAGATTGGCTCTGCTTTATAAAGAGAATCTACAATATTTCATTACTGTTTATCTATCTATAGCTCCGACGCCTTGCTCCCTCCGGGAACTCCCACCAAGGGGGTTGCCACGGCAGAAGAGTCTCCAGTTTTCCCTGTTCCAGCACTCCCTCCTCACTTGCTCCATCCCCCCTCCCCCCCTCACACTTCTCTCTCTCACATACTCTTCCACTCTGTTCTGCCATCTAACCGGAGGTCTACCTCTCACACCAGGTCCCACAACTTTACTATCGTACACCTTCTTTACAAACTCCACACTTTGCATTCTCTCTACATGTCCAAACCATCTCAGTGTATTACGCTTCACTCTCTCTACCACTCCACACTCAATACCAATTGCCTTCTCACTCATACCACATCTCTCATACACACTCTCATTACTTTCTCCATCCCACCTAGTAAGTCCACATGCTCCTCTCAAGTAACTCATTTCCACAGCACCTATTCTCGACAGACGTACAGTATGTCAGTGTTGGCAGGATTATACTATTTCACAGTCCCTTTTTCACTTCCATACTCACACTCCTACCCTTCATAATCCTCCCCAGTGATCCTATGACCTGCCTGCCCCTCACTGCTCTCTCCCAGATTTCTCCTTCCATACTTCCATGTTTACACAGAACTGTTCCCAGTTACTTGAATTCCCTCACCTCCTCCATCCTCTCACCCCCTAAAGTTATCTCACATTCCGTCCCAGTTGGTACAGCCACTCTATAGGGGGTAGCAAAGTCAATTACTTCTGTTGTGGTCCTCTCAAATACCATCACCTTACTCTTACCAACATTCACCTTCAGTGTTCTTCGCTTACACACTGACTGAAACTCATCCACCACCCTCTGTAACTCCCTTTCACTCTCAGCCATCAACACAGTGTCATCCGCAAATAAACTTGCCACCAAGGACCAGTTTGCTTCATTCAGCCTCAATTTCACCCCTAGGCCATTCACTTTGGCTTTCATCTCTCTCATACAACCATCCATATATATATTGAACAACCATGGTGACAGAACACATCCCTGTCTCAGCCCTACACTAATATTAAAACTCTCACTTAGATCACCCTCTACCCGTACACATGCTGTTGCCTCTGCATAAAAGGCCTCAATGCCTTTCATCAAAGCCCCCCCAACACCATAAAGTCTCAACACCTCTGGCATAGCTTTCCTGTCAGCCCTATCGTATGCCTTCTCCAAGTCCATGAAGGCAGCATACAACTTCCTACCCTTCCCAATATATTTCTCCACTATTGATTTTAATGCAAATATTTGGTCCACACATCCTCTACCCTTTCTGAACCCTCCCTGCTCCTCACTAACTTTATTCCCTGTTACTTCAATCAGTCTCTCAGTAAGAACCTTCCCATACACCTTCCCCAGTACACTAAGAAGACATATTCCCCTATAGCTACCACACTCCTCCTTACTCCCCTTCCCTTTATACAAAGGTACAATTATGGCTCTTCTCCAATCCTCTGGCACCTCTCCCTGCCTCCAAGCCACTGTACATATAAGCAACATCCACTCCACCACTACCTCCCCCCCACACTTTAACATTTCAGCAGTTATCTCATCCACCCCCAGTTCCTTTCCCATCTTCAACTTTCCTATTGCTTTCCTAACCTCTTCCCTTCCTAATTCTCCCTGTACACCCTGTCGTCTACCATCTGCCTCCATCCCCATGCATGTCACCACCGCCTCCCCTCCCGTCCCCCCATTCATCAGACCATCAAAATGCCTCTTCCACACTTCCTCACTTCCACTCACAGTAACTCCATCTTCTCTCTTCATTCTCGCGCTACCAGACTTTCCGTCTCTTTCTCTTTTCACCTCCTTCCAGAATAATTTCTTGTTCTCTTTAAACTTTTCACTCAGTTTCCTACCAAACTCCTCATCCACTCTCCTTTTACTCTCACTCACCATCCTTTTCACTTGTCTCTTACATACATTATATTCTCTCTTCCATCTCTCTCTCACTTCTTCCAACACATTCCTCAGTAATGATCTCCTATATGCCTTCCTTTTCTTCTCTACGGCATCTTTCACTTCTTCTGACCACCAAGCACTCCCTTTCTTGCCCCTCTTCTGTGTCTTATATCCCACTACCTCTGCTGCTGTCCTCATTATTTGTGTCTTAAACATTTCATACACAGCATTCACTCCCACTCCCTCCCCTATCCCCATCCTTGCATCCCCCAGCACCTCACCCACCCTCCTCTTATATTCCTCCCTATACTCTGCTACATCTAAATTCCCACTAGCCACCTCCCTCTTGTTCTTCACCCCTTCATTCCTCCTACGCAAAATGGTTAGAGCATTGGATCATTAATAGGAATTATAGGAATAGAAGTTATATTTCAGTTTGCTTAGAAATGTTGAGTTTAGAGCAAAGTGTGTAAGGCATGGAGTGGTAATTCACAATGACGTGAAGAGCAGCATGCTAAGAAAAACCCACTTTTTATAGACAAGTATATAGTATATGGCATTTGTCTCAATCAACTCTGTACTGCTGAAGAGGGAGGTAGTTGCCTCCGAAACGTCCATATTAAATACTTTTTGTCTATAAAAAGTGGGTTTTTCTTAGCATGTGTAAGGCATACCCTTATAGATGGGGGCCTACCTATCTGTCCAAAAGGGGCTATTTACTCCTTACCCCCAGGAAAGTAACAGTGTAATATGTTGTGTTGAGAAGAATGACAATAGGGTATTCTTGGGTAGATAATATATTATGGTATCTGATATAGGTGATATTTCCATGGATATGTGTGTAGTGTAGCTGGATAGTCTATATGGTTGAGTCAAATGTTTAGTTCACTGGTGTGAAAGGGTTTGTTGGTACTGTACTGATGTTTACTGTGTATGCACACAGTTAGTTATCTTGCTCTGATAATTCTGCTAAGCATATGAAAGTTGGATACCATATAGTTGACAAATTTGAATTGGTAGCCTTGCAATGGCTCGACAAACCAGGTCCTTCAAGCTTTTATTTTTTCATTTTTTTGCCAAGAAATGCCTGATATGTTTTTATGATTAATGTATTATGCTTTCATCTTTTCATTACTGATCCTTGAATCACTAATCTTTTCACCTTTACAGAACATCAGGCAACTTTTGGACTCAGAGCGAATTAGAACTTCGTGGCTGGTACAGTTCAGGGGTCAAAGTGATGATGATAACTTTGAGGTAAGTTTCAGTGTCTGTTCTTCATTAAGTTCCATTTATTTTAAGCAATGAACTAATACAATCTGTACACATACTATAATAGTTTAGTGAAGGTTTGAGAAATGTCTCCTATAGGTGTCATAACTGATAAGTGCTAGCCAGGATTCTCTTGTGTATTGTTCCCTGTACTGTATTTATTTTGAAGCCAATTAGCAGACTTTTCTTGCTAATAGAGAAACTTATTAGATTTTTAATGGATGATATTATTTGGCTTTTTTTGTAATTATGGTTATTGTTGTTTATATTTGTAACCTCTATCCTAAAGTTATATGGAGTAAAACTGTAATTGCATTGTGTTTCATACAGCCAAATTATTTAGAAGATTTTGCTGTGAGTATCCTTGCTGTATATTCAATTACACAGATCTATTAGCATGAGATCTATATAGGATAATGTTTGTAAATACTGTGTACAGAAGATACTAATATAGTACAGTACTGTACTAGCTGATTTGTTTGGTTTTATCAGAGTAGATAAATATATTGCACTACAAATTGCTTGTACAGTAAATGCTGTAAGGGTAATTATCTTCATTTTCTTAATCCAGATTTTTAATCAATTAGGCTATTTAGAAAGCTATTTTTGCTTTGTTTGCAAGTGATCTTGTAAGAATTACAAGATGAATCAAAAGTGAAATATCATAGTGTACATTTTTAACTTTTGTAGATTGTGATTCTCAAGGCTTAATTTTGGCTGCATTTCTTGCTCATTCCACAAAAGTATTAAAACAGTTTAAGGGGATCACCTCCCTTCTGCATATTTGAATGCAACTTGTCCTCCAATCTACTGTATGCTACAAATCAAATCCCCTTCTTTAACCCTTAAACCACGGGTGTCAGCATTTGTCAACAGTAGTACTGAGAGTGGGTAACTGCGGGTGTTGGCATTTGTCGACTGACACATTTTTAAATATGCGTGCCCCCTGACATACTTGTTTAGGCTCACTACAGAGGATGTGTGCACTTAGGGACTCCCCTGAGTCACCCCAGCCACGAACAGTCGGTTTGGGAAGAGCAGTGAGCGTGTGAGGATGTATTTTCAGCACTCCGCTTTTGCTCTAATTACCATATATGTATGTAAAAATGACAGTGACATTTTATTTCATATTGTTGTGTTAAGAAATGTGATTCTGACACATTTTATGACAAAATCAGAGAATGAAAAGGGAATTTTGAGTTGCGGTCATTCTGAGCATGCTACCCATCCTGCAGATGTCCATTAAGAGACAGCTAAAGGTTTGTATTTCAATATCATGTATCATTTATTCATGTAGCATAAGTAGTTACACGTTATTAGCCGTCAAAAGTGTTGTGTACACTTGCAAAAATATGCCCGCAGTACAGAGCTGACTTTTTAAAAAATGCCCACGGTTAGAGGGTTAATACTAGGGTGATCTGATTCCTGGTATAGTTTGGAATAATCAGCGGCCCTCAAATGCAATTACAAAATATTGCACTCTTGATAAATAAAGTATAAGATTTATATGAAGACTTACTATATGCAGTCAAGCTGAAGAGGTGGCTGAATCTCACTCATATCGCTTGGAGATATTCAATCCAGTTATGTGAAATTTGTTGTATGTGTCAGTAATGGTATCTTGGCTACTCTTGACTCTGTGTGTAGATTCGTAAACTGCCAGCATTGCTTCATTCCATCAACCTTGGCCGAGTAGAATGCTCCACCATGCAGCGACAGTGTGATGACCTCTACATTGCTAAGACTCCGTCATTTGTATTATTCAAACCTGGAGGGGGATATGAAGTTCACCATGTGAGTATGGGAAGGAATTGTGTGATGGGAATGTGAAACAAAATACTTGTACAGTATTGTATATGACTTTTCTACACAAATGAAATATGCAGTGACAAGTATCTTGTGTTATGAGTTGCAGGCATATTTGATTAAGTTTGAATTGTTGATGGGTAAAATAATACTGTATGTGAAATAAAATGATGAACATGGTTATGAAATATAATTTAGCACTGCATATTTTTGAGCAGAGAACAAAAAATCATACCCTTTTATTACATAGGGGAAAGAGAAAGAGTTTTGTTTGTGAAACTGAAAGACATTGTCTTTATCCTTCGCACCCCAGGGTCGCCTACAAGCTCAGGACATTGCAGTGTTTGCTCGCGAGGCAACATCAGCTCCCCACTTCCGTATCCTCACCCCACAAGAATTCCCAAGAGTGCTAGCGGAGAGCTCTGGTCAGGGCTCTACTTGGTTTGTGGATTTTTATGCCCCCTGGTGCCCACCATGTATTAAGCTGCTGCCTGAGTTTCGAAAGGCAAGCCGACTTGTGGACCCCCCGGTGAACTTTGGTAAAATATGCACAGTTTATATATATTCAGGATATTTTAGGTAAAGAAAAATTATCTTTTGTACAATAATGCTTTCCTGTTTATTGTTATTATATGGCAGAGCACCAGAGTGCATGTCATTAGTTATCATGTTGGGTAGGGGCAATACTGTCGTACAAACCCAGACAGAGCGGGAGTACTTTTTTTGATGACTGTACCTCCCTCCTAAGAAATAAATATTGTCCTGTCGTGGGTGAAGTACATAATGTCATTGTTGTTTTAACTTTAGTATACATGGATTGTCTTCATAATAGTCTCTGAATGGTGAAGCCTTTTGTTTTCTTGTTTGGCCCAATTTCATGCCCGTTTTTACTGCATGTTTAATGACCAACTTCATTCTCAATGGTGAACAGTTTCTCTGCTAAATTAATTCTGTCTTTGTCCTAGGGAGCATTGACTGCACGTTGCACCAAGATTTGTGCAGTCGCTTCAACATCCGGCAATACCCCACGACTGTGCTGTACAACCAGAGTGTCCCTCACGAGTACATGGGTTTCCATACTGCTACTGAAATTGTGGATTTTGTCAAGGATACACTAAATCCAATTGGTAAGAATGTTATATTGAATTCATGTTTGCTGTATCTTTAAGTTTGGTCTCACACAATCTGTTTTGTTTTCTATTCATCTTTCTTCCTGTATGTACAGTATGATATTGGTCTGATGTCTTCTTACCTTGCTTGTCTTGTTTCATTCATAACACCCTGCCATTTGTTTCCCCTTAGTGGTGACATTGGACCCTGCCTCCTTTCATCAAATCGTTGCCAAGAAACCCTATGGTGAAACCCTGGTGGTGGACTACTTTGCCAACTGGTGCGGGCCCTGCCGAGAGATGGCCCCAGAGTATCGACGATTTGCACGTACAATGACTAGTGTAAAGGGAGTGAAAGTTGCATCACTTGATTGTGCAGTTCATAGTGAGGTCTGCAGACAGCAAGGCATTAATAGCTACCCCTCTGTAATGCTTTACCCAGCAGGAGGGCATGGCACAGAGAAGAAAATGTAAGTAGATATTGTATTGTATAATAGACTATATATTTGCGCAGTGGCAATATCGTAACCAATGAGGTCGAGGATTGCTACTGTGCTTAACTGCTATCAGTATTGGGAAAAGCAAGAACCTCGGTGACCTACCCCTCCCCAGGAAGGGTAGGTAAGCCTTACCCCGCCTCCAAGCGGTGACCTCGGGGGTACACCTCCTTTTTTTATCTAGTTTTTATCCATTCAGGAGGTGGAGCCAAAGGGGAAGGCGGTGTGGGGGTGAGACCTAGCTTCCCCCACATATAGGTTTTAAGGTTTTTATTGTATTTTTATTGTATTTTAGTGTTTTTAAGATTTTAATTTCTATGACTGCATGTTTTTATATTTTGTGATAATTTCTTTTAAATTTATGACCTTGTTTTTAGCTTTTGACAATGCCGACGGCCCGTGTCCCTCCGGGAATGAGCACTGCATTGGCCTTGCCAGCCATCAGTGGCCCCCCAATGGGGGAGTGGACAGATATGGCTACTGGCGGGGGAGGGTCTCCGGGTTGCCCTGTAGAGGGAGTAGGGAAGAGGGATTGTATGAGAGTGGTAGCTATGAATGTGAATGGAATGACGGATGGGACCAAGAGGCGAGAGATTGTAGAATGTTTTAAGAAAGGAAGAGTGGATGTGATGGGAGTGACGGAGACACACGTGAAAGGATGTGGAGTGGTTGAGTGTCAGGAAGGAAGGGAGAGTGGACTGTGGGAGGGAATGGAGGGAGGAGTAGTATGGACGGGCATGAATGAAAAGAGTAAAGGAAGAGGGAAGGAAGGGTGTGCGCTGTTGGTGTCTCCGTGGGTGTGGAAGGGAGTGGATGGACATGGGTGGAATGGATCGAGGATTGTATGGATGACTGGAAAGATTGGCTTGGTGAAGTATGCTTGGGTGTGTGCTTATGCACCAGTGAATGAAAAGAGTAAGACAGGGAGAGAGAAGATGAGAGTGTTTTGGGAAGAGCTGAATGCATGTCTGAGAGGAATTGATAATGGAAGGAGAATAGTGATGATGGGAGACATGAATGGAAAGGTGGGAGGTGAGGAAGTGGGGAATATTGTGGGTAAATGGGGTGTAGAAGGAACAAATGAGAATGGTGAATATCTGGTGGATGTCTGTGCTGAGAGGGGGTTGTTCTTGGCGAACACCTTCTTTCGGCACAAGATGATCCACAGGTATACATGGAAGAGAAGGGATGAGAGAGGAGAGCAGAAGAGTTTGATTGATTATGTGGCAGTGGATGAAAGGTTGAGGAAGGATGTGTATGACGCAAAAGTAGTGAGAGGAATGGTCCATTGCTCCGACCATTTTGCGGTGTTGGTGAGGATGAAGGTTAGGGTTAAGTGGGAGTATAGTAGGAGGGATGAAGGGGTGAGGAATAAGAGGGTGGTGGCTAGTGGGAAATTAGATGTAGAAGAGTATAGGGAGGAATATAAGAGGAGGGTGGGTGAGGCGCTGGGGGATGTAAGGATGGGGATAGGGGAGGGAGTGGGAGTGAATGCGGTGTATGAAATGTTTAAGATGAGAGTATTAAGGACAGCAGCAGAGGTAGTAGGATATAAGTCACAGAAGAGGGGCAAGAAAGGGAGTGCTTGGTGGACAGAAGAAGTGAAAGATGCTGTAGAGGATAAGAGGAAGGCATATCGGAGAACACTACAGAGGAATGTGCCGGAAGAAGTGAGAGAGAGATGGAAAAGAGAATATAATGTGTGTAAGAGACAAGTGAAAATGATGGTGAGTGAGAGTAAAAGGAGAGTGGATGAGGAGTTTGGTATGAAGCTGAGTGAAAAGTTTAAAGAGAACAAGAAATTATTCTGGAAGGAGGTTAAAAGAGAAAGAGGAGAAGGAAAGTCTGGTAGTGTGAGAATGAAGAGAGAGGATGGAGTTACTGTGAGTAGAAGTGAGGAAGTGAAAGAAGTGTGGAAGAGGCATTTTGATGGTCTGATGAATGGGGGGACGGGAGGGGAGGCGGTGGTGACATGCATGGGGATGGAGGCAGGTGGTAGACGACAGGGTGTACAGGGAGATTTAGGAAGGGAAGAGGTTAGGAAAGCAATAGGAAAGTTGAAGATGGGAAAGGCACCGGGGGTGGATGGGATAACTGCTGAAATGTTAAAGTGTGGGGGGGAGGTAGTGGTGGAGTGGATGTTGCTTATATGTACATTGGCCTGGAGGCAGGGAGAGGTGCCAGAGGATTGGAGGAGAGCCATAATTGTACCTTTGTATAAGGGGAAGGGAAGTAAGGATGAGTGTGGTAGCTATAGGGGAATAAGCCTTCTTAGTGTACCGGGGAAGGTTTACGGGAAGGTTCTGACTGAAAGACTGATGGAAGTAACAGGGAATAAAGTTAGTGAGGAGCAGGGAGGGTTCAGAAAGGGTAGAGGATGTGTGGACCAAATATTTGCATTAAAATCAATAGTGGAGAAGTATATTGGGAAGGGTAAGAAGTTGTATGCTGCCTTCATGGACTTGGAGAAGGCATATGATAGAGTTGATAGGAAAGCTATGACAGAGGTGTTGAGAATTTATGGAGTTGGGGGGCCTTTACTGAAAGGCATTGAGGCTTTTTATGCAGATGCAAAAGCATGTGTACGGGTAGAGGGTGATCTAAGTGAGAGTTTTAATATTAGTGTAGGGCTGAGACAGGGGTGTGTTATGTCACCATGGCTGTTCAATATATATATGGATGGTTGTATGAGAGAGGTGAAAGCCAAAGTGAATGGTCTGGGGGTGAAGTTGAGGTTGAATGAAGCAAATTGGTCCCTGGTGGCAAGTTTGTTTGCGGATGACACTGTGCTGATGGCTGAGAGTGAAAGGAATTTGCAGAGAGTGGTGGACGAATTTCAGTCTGTGTGTAAACGAAGGAAATTGAAGGTGAATGTGGGTAAAAGTAAAGTGATGGTATTTGAAAGAGCAGAAACTGAAGTGATTGACTTTGCTACACCTTACAGAGTGGCTGTACCAACTGGGACGAAGTGTGAGATAACTCTGAGGGGTGAGAGGATGGAGGAAGTGAAGGAGTTTAAGTACCTGGGTACAGTTATGTGTAAACATGGAAGTATGGAAGGAGAAATTAGGGAGAGAGCAGTGAAGGGTAGACAGGTCATAGGATCACTGGGGAGGATTATGAAGGGTAGAAGTGTGAGTATGGAAGTGAAAAGGGGACTACGAAATAGTATAATCCTGCCAACACTGACATATGCGTCGGAGACATGGACATGGAATAGGGCGCATCAGTCTAGAATAGGTGCTGTGGAAATGAGTTACTTGAGAGGAGCATGTGGACTTACTAGATGGGATGGAGAAAGTAATGAGAGTGTATATGAGAGATGTGGTATGAGTGAGAAGGCAATTGGTATTGAGTGTGGAGTGGTTGAGAGAGTGAAACGTAATACATTGAGATGGTATGGACATGTAGAGAGAATGCAAGGCGAGGAATTTGTAAAGAAGGTGTATGGAAGTGAAGTTGTAGGACCTGGTGTGAGAGGCAGACCTCCGGTTAGATGGCAGAACAGAGTGGAAGAGTATGTAAAGGAGAGAAACATGAGGGGCAGAGGAGGGCTTGAACAAGTAAGGAGGGAGTGTTGGAACAGGGAGAACTGGAGACACTTCTACCGTGGCCACCCCCTTGGGGGGAGTTCCCGGAGGGAACGAGGCGTCGGAGCTATAGATATAGATAGATAGACTATATATACAGTAAAAGTCCCGTAATCCGGAGGTCTATACCTCAGAATGCTCGCTCCCCTGGAACTTTTTGGGCCCACCAATTTTACCCATAATTACTGTATCCCAAAAAGTAGAAAAAAAAATAAAAAAACTGAAAAAGTAATGCACCGAACTCCCGCCATTTTCCCGCCCAGTGTGTGTTTATGGTTCAGTGGAGCGTCGGTTCCTGCCTCGTGTGCATTCCTCTCGTTTCTCCCGGGATATAATTCAGTGTTGTGGGTGTCTACAGTATTCATCATGGCTCCTAATAAACCACCAAAGAAGCCCACTAAGAAGTTGAGACCTCATAAGACATTAAATTACGAGTGTCAGCTGCGATCCTCCCACCACCCCCTCCCGACACTCATAAACTACGTCTGACAACCAGTGGTACCAGGTCTGATGCACAAAATTTCCCCAACTTCAACAACAGAATTTCCCTTTTTGCCTCAATAATTCCCTGTTTACTCTTCTCTTGAACATTGACGGTCTTTCTTTTTGGTATTTCGTCTGGTAGAAATTTCCCTGTTTACTCTTGAACCATCTTTATGTACTTTCCCTGTGTCGACTACAAAATTCCCTAAAACAGAGAAATTTCCCTGCATCTGGCAACACATGTGACAGCTGCGATCCTCCCACCACCCCCTCCCTACCTCATAAATTACGTGTGACAGGGTAACCTGTATTTAAAAGTAATAAAAGTATTGTATATGTATTTTGGGGGGTATTTTTCGATAACACAGAATTTTCGTTAATTCGGAAGTCTCAAACCCCCCTGCCTTCCGGATTAAGAGACTTTTACTGTATTGTACTCTAGGTGTGTATAAAATGTAGTCTATATACTGCATACATGTACCATATATATTGGTATTTGTTTATTCATGTATATTTGATTTTAGTTCTGTTCAGTTAGATTTGATTTAGTTGGTTCCAGTATGACTTCTTCCCTTTTCATATTCATTTTTATAGTACAGTACAGTATAATGATAGAAGTTATATAAATATTGCATGGCACCAGTTTTTTAAGGATATTTTATTATATCTTTATCCTTCTCTCTTTATATAACTCTAAATACAAAGTACTGCATAGTATTACATCCTTGTTTCTCATTTGCTTATATTCTACTTTCAAAATTCACCAGACATGCTAAATAAGATTTTGCAATTGTCATAATGTGCTTTTCTCTAACCTTCTTCTATTTGTTTCCCCAGAGTGTTGTCAAAAGTCATAAAAAATGTACTGTAATATGGGTTTTTCCTTAACCCCAACAAGATTTTAGTTTTTGCAGGATTTTATGAAGATAGCATGAAGCTGCACTGTGCATGAACCAATGTTCCCAAGTGCACTTCACAAGGCAGTAGGCTATGTCCTGCTCTTCAATAACCTCTCTGTTTGATTTTTTCTAAAACCCACAGTAAGTTCAATGGCTGGTCACGTGATGCAGCCTCCTTCCGCCAATGGACTTACTCCTTCCTTCCGTCCCAAGTGGCTGAGCTGGATGCTGATTCCTTCTCCCGCATCCTGGCTGCCCATGATGAATCTTGGTTGGTGGATTTCTATGCACCTTGGTGTGGACACTGCCAGGTCTTTGCCCCAGATTTTGAGGATGTAACCTTGGTAAGAATGTTGAAGAGCTTTTAATGTTAAAGGTGTTTTACATTACAGTATACTTTGCTTCTTTTTTGTTTGAAACTTCCAGTTCCTGGTGTGGATTAGGAATGGTTGAAGCAGAAGAATTTTTGCATGATAGACAAAAATGAAAGAGAATCACAAGGAGGAGTGCATGTTAGGGCAGGCAACCCCCTTTTTATTTAAACTTGACTTCATGGATTGGCTTTTTTCACCATGGATAAAAAGAGGGACATCGTCATGGATGCAGAAACTTGTCTGGGGAGCTGAGAATTATGTGGGCTTGAAAAGTACGTGACTGTGATTGTGATCCATTACACTGGGTATTCTGTTCTTTTCTCTCTTATTACTGATTTCATTGTGTCATGTTTATAGATGTGTGTAAGTGATTCGGGAACCATTGCCTGCTGGTTGAGAGGTCTGCAAGTATGAATTGACTTGTCAGTTAGGTATCATTAATTGTTTTATTTTTCTTTCACCTTTTTTCATTCAACCTAATGTGTTTTTCTATCTCCAACTTTCCTTAAGGACCTGGAGGGAACAGTGAAGACAGCAAAACTTAACTGTGAGAGACATCGAGGAGCATGTCAGCGAGCAGGAGTGAGGGCTTATCCTACTGTCCTCCTCTATCGTCCCACTAATTACCCACGCCAGCCCTCAGAAGGCACCTCCCTGCCTGAGTTAGATCGGTATGATATAGTGGAGAGAGTTAAAAAATGGTTGGGTGTAAGGCATAAGGAGAACAAAAGGCTAAGGGATGAGTTTTGATTATTAGGAAGTTGTCCATTACATTCTCATAGTCATTATTTATTTACAAGTTAGATTTTCATGTTTTTTATTTCTTTATTTGAAATTACCCATACTATATTTAGAATTTTGTAAGTGATAATGAAGATTCCAATAGTCAGGTAGATATTTTGAGTGAGTATGATATGACTAATGGCAAATCTAGTACAGTACACTGAATAATATACATTGTAGATTAAAAAATTTTCATGGCTATAACGAAGTAAGGTTGGCAGTAGAGTTATCATAATATACAGTATCCTTTGATGTAAAGTAGTTTTCTATATCGTGGGTAATACAGTATTATTCATGACGGTATATGAACTTCAACCTGATAAGGCTTATATATTTATCTTTGTGTACAGTGGAATAGGAGTTCCAGCTTAACTTTCCAACAGCTGAACATGACAATATATATATTTTGTTATAAGCTGAAGTAACAATAATAATTTGTTACATTTTTTGGATTTATCAGCTCTTTTGTTTGACTGAAAACAGTGAGAACTATCAATTGATTATGATAATTTCCCTTAGGTATGAAAAGCGGGGAAGTTCAGTAAGCCTTCCATAACATTGTTTTTTTGGTATTCTGGAGTTGATGCTGATGTTGAAGAAATTAATGATATACAGTATACAGTAGTTGAATTACAGGGAGGTATAAAAACACGCTAATCTCTGTATAAAGTACTGTAATCGATCTGATATTTAGTCATCAGGCTAAGTTTTTAGACAGTAATGCTGAGTGGCCATTAAAGAAAATGGAAACTTCAACAGTAGTTTTCAGAGCAGGGTCAGTTCTAGGTTAGGTTATACAATAATGTGGTGAAATACAGTAATACAGATTTACATTTGTTTCAGCAAGAGGCTGGGAAAACAATGCTTAGTGAAATGTGCAGATATATAAGTGATAAAAATATTTAAAAAAATGTAAAATGTTGGTGGATTGGAGGTTGCTGATTCCTTTAAACTGTGTCATGAAAGAGACAACCTAAACTGAGGAAGTCTGTATCATAGTCTAGTCTGAAGGAAATGGTAGTCTTCATTTCTGAAAGAGCATCTTGACTTCTGACATTCTGGTTTCCACTGCAGCTCTATATGTCTGAAGAGTGCCATGTAAGGTACAGTGTGTTTTTCTCTTCTTTTTTTATTTTTTTATTTAGTGTTTAGAGTGATTTGAAGGCTAGTGATTCCTTCAAAGTTGTGCCACTAAACAGGACTTACATTGAGGAAGTCTGTGTCTTAACATGCTTTAGTTTATAGGAATCCGGGACTTTTATTTGCCAGCAACATTACAGGTTTCTTATGTGCTGTGATACAGCACAAGAAGGTGATAAAGCTTTACTAAAGATATTTGGATATACTGTAGCTAAAAAATGGTGCTTGCATTAATGTTTGTCATATTATAGTACATAAGGAGGTACTGTATTAATGAAAGGAAAGTTTAAGTACAGTATAAAGAATAGTGACTTCCAGTATTTGAAAAAGTCTGTATTAGTGTTAGACTTGGTGCTAATTTTTTGTTACTTACTATTAAGTTGATCTTTTTGAAAATTTGGCATTATTGACAGTAAGTATCACAGTTCTAGTTATAACAATATAGCATTTGATGGCAAAATTGATTATATCTTATATTCAGAATGACTGTATACCTGTACTTTATAAACATTTATCTTTTGGTACCTTCAAGACTGTCTGTGATTTAAATACCAACTGATAATTGAAATGCTTTAATTTGTATTTTTGTAACCATGTAAAGCTTGAATTTGTCATTACTGTACTTCTCTTTGTAGTATCTCGTTCACTGTTGGTGAAGTCTCCTTTTTGTTCAGGGTTAAGTTTATAATGGACACCTCATTAGAGAACTAGGAGAGGGACCTTGACTGAAAAATAAATGTCTTCCAGTGACTTCCCATGCATATGTTAGTTACATTTTCAAATTCATGAGCAGTTACATTTTCAAATTTATAACCAGCACACTGTACTTTAATTTCAGGTTAATAAGTTGTGACTGTATAATAATGAAGTACAGTATACAGAGTATGTAATTCTAAGAGTTAATGATGAATTTCACTGTGAAGCATGGTGTCAATCAATGCTGTCTTACTAACTGTATAAATCAGTGTAGGCAGCCTGGAACTCTATGTTCCAGGCTGCCTCCCGTAATGATTCCCCAATGAGAATTGTAGTTTGCATAATATAGTACAGTACTGTACAAAACTGATTTGATAGACCATTGAACTAATAAGATTTGATCTTGGAGCTGCAACAAACAAACAAACAAACTTTACCTTCTTGTGTAGCTACTGTTTACTGTTTTTATACATTGTCTGGCTATGCAAGTTCATTACAGTATTCAGCCTTTCCCAACATTATTTGACATGTCTTTTATTTGTTGTACAAGGTCATTCCACGTCAGTAAGCTTCACCTCAGCTTGTCTCATGTATCTTAAATTACAGATATAAAGTTGTCATTTCCAAACATGAGCTTTCTATTTTTTTTTTGATCTGTGGTGTACTTTTAAAGTTGTTATTCTGAATCTTATGTACAGTAGTGTTTTTATATTCATGCCCAAGTTTTTTTCAGTCATTTATGATAATTCTGTACAGTAATTAACAGTCATTGTAATTTTAATATTACCATACATGCTCTTCCTCGTAGCTGATCTGTAGCCAGATCTTTCACTTAGTAGAGAATCACTTATGCTTTTCATGTCCTTTACATAATTTCTTATGATATTTTTCAGATTTTGTTTGTGGGACATTTCATATGATCTGATCCATGTAACCTCTGACTTTAAGAAAAATGCCTGTTGCATGAAAATCATCTTTGTTCTTATTTTCTCACATTTTTATGAATCTCAGTCCCCTATACCTCTGAGTGGGGTAATATGTGCCATGGATATTGCTGTTGTCTGGTAAATATTTTAGTATTAAATACTGTGTTGTGAACCAAGTACAGTAATGACAAACCCTGATGAATCTTTTCATGTTGTCACTTTGATCTAATTGACCACGGTATAGATAAGTATTTGTTTCTTTTGTGTTCATACATCAGTGATGAATGAAATATGAATCTCACATGCACCCTGTCTAAGTATACATGAAATCAAAGTGCTTAAATAATATTAATGTTTTTCTTTTTCTTTTTAATTACCGTACTGATTATGATTTGTTAGACCTTACTCCATTCCTTAATACTATGCAAGCATGCGTGACACATATTTTTTTTTCTATGCCGAGTCAAGAACTAAATAATAATAGTTTTCAATTCATCAAACTTTGTAATATGATGTAGTTTACCACACTATTGAACCCACCCCTTGAATGCAAGAAACTTATTTATTAGCTAGAGTGACAGCATCAATGTGGGTTATTGTACATGGTATATGAAGCCTAGCTCACACATTAAGAGTAAGTTTCTATTATTAAAAGTACTGTACAAGTATCAAAGTCAAGTGAAATTAAGATGCAGTACTTGAATGATTCATTCATGATTTATGTGAGTATGCATGGTTGTCTTTCTCTAGTACACATATACCATCTTGTAAACTTTGGTCATTAATTACGGGAATGATATTAGACAATTAACCTAGCTATTAACTCACACAGTCAAGCATAAAAAAAAATTACTTACAGGTGGCTCATTGACTTTATACTTCCTACTGTTAGTTCCCTATCTCTGATGCTGAACCAGGCTTAAGTAGTGTGGGGATAATGTTGCTGGAACTGTATGGAGCCAATGAGCCTGTTGCATTATCATTTATGGTCATTAATTTTTGGTAAATTGTGTGAGAAGTAAGTTAGGGCACTTCACCTTTACATTTCCTCATTAGTATTTGTTAGGTTGCTGTATTGAGTTGTTGGTATTGCTTTTACTCACTGCAATTGACTTAATGAACTGCACACAAAATTAACATTTAGATAGCCTATAGTGTTGGTTTACATGTATATTTGATAGAAAATACAGTGTACCAAGTAAATACAGTATCCAGAACTGTATTGTCTCTATAACGTCCTGGTAGTATTCTTCATTATAATAGAATTTGAGGTAACTCACTATGATCCATAGAGTAAATCTTTTACTTGCGCTATTTTAAGAGAACCAAATAGTCATTAAAAAACTGTTGTTTTTATACAATTTTGGTATTATGCATAAGAATAGCTTTACCTGTATTAATATAAGATTAGCATTTAGGTTCTCACTTTAAAGCACATTTTTTGTATTAATTTGATTGCTATATTTTGTTTCATTAATAAAATTATTACATGGCTTGTATGTGTTAGACCATATATTTTTTCCCCAGAAAATTACCATTATCCAGTGTGGGGTAACTGGAGAACAGTTTCCAAATAATATTAAATAGTGTAAATGTAGGTACCAGACTGTATAGACATTTGCAACTCGGTAGTCTTTACTTCCTCTTCCTTCAAAATTATAAAATATAATTAAGACAGTGTACAGTACAGTATAAATACAGTATACAGTATTTTAGTGTACACAACAAGCAATGGCAATAGTGCACTGAGGAACCATAAACTTCAACTCATCAACTTTAAAAGTCCTGCAATCAAGGTAGAAAATTCTTCAGCTTCTTGTTGGCCAAGTTGCAACCTTCTAGCATTTAGTACATCAAACTTTGAATACTGACAATATATAATAATTTGTGGCTATTCTAGGACATTATATACACCACTTACATTCCCTGGTCCCCTCTTCTACCTTGGATGGATCTACAAACATTGACCACATTGGCTCATTACAAATACCTTTACTATAACAAATCTATATTTTCATTATATTTGAGACAAAGTTTCCGCTGTTGGAGCAGTTTTGAGTGTTCTATATACATCTTAGATTTCCTTAAAGGACATCATGTATATTGGAATAAATATTTGATTATATATATATATATAATTAAATGCATATTTGAAAGCATTTACTGTATATGGTTACATATCTTCACTGTATCTATTAGAGGTTTTAATGTGGACATCATATTGAATGTGCCAAAATAATTACAGATACAGTACTGTAGTCTTGGGCAGACTTGGGGTAATAGTAGTTGTTGATGTTCTCCCGGGGCAGAATGGCCTCCTGCCCCGCAGACCCCTGGTACACTTTGGTCACAGTGAAAAAACAAATTAAAATAAAGGAGGGGCTGGCCCTATATGCCTGGGCTACTGAAGCACATCCCAGGGAGATGGGACCAGAGCTAACTGGACCAGGGAGTCTGGGGGCCTCTGACTGTCAGGGAGATTGGAGAGGTCTTTGATCCCACAGTCCACGTTACCACAAGTGCTACAAGTGAGGCCGCACCTTCCATGAGACCAGCCCTGAAGGGACCATAAGGGTGAGGGAGTTTATACTGCTGCATGCAAAGGGATATGCACACCCTGTGTGCTGGCGGTCCACACAGCAGTGAAAAAAAAAAAAAAGAGCCTCCGGTTGCAGTACACCTCACGTGGATTTTTAATCCATGTGGGCAGATCTCGTCAAATCCACTAGAAAGTGACCAGATCCTACAACTATCTTTATTCTAGTAATAGACTAATACATGGTTTTCTAAGTAATAGTAATAGTTATTGATAAAATAATCATAGTTGTAATAGTTATAGTAATAGTAATAATGTAGAAGGCAAAGTTGTTGTTGTTGAAGTTCCTTAAGCTGTCTGGCCGAGCAGCCCCGAGCTCCTGAGGAAGGCCATGGCCTGAACCTGGCTTTCCCACAGTGCCCTCAGAGAGTGTAAGTTGTGTTGTTGGCGAGTGTGGTTATGTGCATTGCAGTTTTCCATAATGTGTCTCTTACGTCTGATAACTCATCAGTCTTGAGGGTGAGGGTGAAGGTGGGTGACGAGAGAGAAATTCTGGAAGATTGTGTTGGTTTGTTGTTATTTGAGAGTATAGTGTCTGTTGTTATAATAGCCGCATGTGATTTGTGTAATGTTGCTATTGGACAGTGTGATGCTGTTTCGAATTTTGTAGAGTTTGCTGATGTTTATTTTGTGGTCAAGTGTGTTGACAAACATTTGCCAATTTAGTGTTTTCTGTTCTTTAATTTTGTTGTTTATTTGTGTATTTGGTGTACAATGTGTTGTGTAAGAGGAGTTTGGGATGTGTGTTTAAGTGTGTCAAGTTGTCTGATGAGGACTTGAATTTCTGTTGTAAAGTTGGGGTTGTGTTTTCTTCTGTTGCCTCTAGGGATATGTTGTTTGTCTGCGTTTTGTATAATTGTATTGAGTTTTAATACAGCAGTGTTGATGTCTGTGATCGGTGTACGGTACTGTTCTGTTTCGGTAGAGAAGGCTTCCTAATTGGCTCTTTTGTAGTTAGTGTATGTGTGTCTGTGGCCAGTTTTGGTGATTCTTGTTTTTGTGGTGATTATGATTGGGAGATCGTCAGACAACCCTCCATGGTGTTCTAGGGGCGAAGTAAGGGGAGCAGAAGCAGGTGTCAGGTGGTGATGGTTGGAAGAGGGCTTGGTGAGGGATGTGGGTGTGTTGGTGAGTGTTTAGTGTTGTTTAAATGTAATGTAAAGCCTAGTACACACCGATTGGCTATACAATGTCGAGAGACAGTCCCGAGACTTTGGCCCGTACTAAGAGTTACGAGGGTGAAGGAACGGACCTTCCCTTCAACCATCAACTGGCATGAAGGTAAGACCTTGCTTGGGTAGGTAATGGCGTTAGTAAAGGTACCGTACGTGCTAGGTCGAATGCAGTTTTGTTAATAATAGTATAATATGGTTTATTATCATCTGCACTTTGGACATTCATTAAGTAGAAAACTGAATAATAAGAAGTGTTAATTTAAGTGCTCTTCTTCCAACAGTTTCCTTTGTGAGAGGACGTACTCATCTTGTTCATCCTCTCCTCGGGCACTCAAAGCTTTCAGTAAGCCTCACGAAGGTAAGATTACTCTCGTGGGGAAATAGAGAAGAAGCCATACAAATCAGAGAGTCATTTGTTATAATTGTGGTAGGCCTACAGCATTTATAACTGCAGTAGTGGTAGTTGTTGTTGTTGTTGTTGAAGTTCCTCAAGCTATCTGACCGAGCAGCCCCGAGTAGTGGTAGTGATTGGTGTTTCCAGTTTTTAATGTAGTATTGGTATTAGTTCTATTACCTTTTGTATTGTAGAAAAAACCTGCCGACCTTCAAAAAGATTAGTTGAGGCAAGCGTCTTGTACTGCACACCCACATTCCAAAGTTTTGACACCCCCTCGGCCGGCCTGTAGGACGTCGAAGCCAGAGCTGCACATGGCTAAGCTTTAGGATTGACTGGAGTAGCACATTGTGACCCGAAGCTCTGTGGTGGCATTCATATTCCACAACCTTTAGCCTCGCTGATAAAGAATGCGAGCACATACCGTATATGATTTCTTCAGTGTGAAATATGTTGCATCTTTGTGGAGCATATTATATTCAAGATCTAGGTATTCTAGATCTTGATTATATTGAGGAATGTTTTGACCAACGCCCGAGAACATGGGCACAGCTCGAACTGCGTCCTCAAATATTCATATGACACAGGCTACATTGATAGATGTGAGCAAGGGGTTGTCCGATCACTGATTCTTCAACTCTAACTTCGACTTTCTTCCAGCCATGGCGGTGTCGAAACTTGGATTGTGAGGTGCGTAGCCTACAGTACAAACACATTGTAGAAGTATCCTACACTGAATATAACAACATTAACTTAGTACTCGTAATTCCAGTTGTTTAAACTGTACTGTAAATATGTGTTGCAAAATAGGCCACTAGTTGAGGTGTAGGGAGCAATACTGTATATGCCACTTCATTATACCTTTGATAAATAATTTGACAAGCTCATAAAGAGATCATATGACTATTAAGTCATCAAGGTAAACATTTGAGACTTCCACCGTTATACAATATGTGCGAATTGTACAATATATAACTTATGTAGCAAATTATTTCTATCTGTCTGACGTAAAAATAATAGCCATATGTCCAGTCCATAATGGAGTGGTCAAAGGTCAGTTTTGTATGTAGGATAGGCTACCATGGACGGGTTCCCCACTCCGACACGGTCCAATTATATATTTACTTCCCACTACAGGTGCATTTGGCTGCTGCTCCCTTCCCACTGGCTTATTTCACATTATCTTAGAAACATCATGGACAGCCTTGGCTCCCTTGTGGTGGCCAAACTGATGCTAGAATTTAGGGTAGACTCTCAATGGATCTGGGAAAGGAGCACAGGAATGGTTCAGTGGTGATGTGGACAGCATTTTAAGGGTTTTTGTGCACCTTCGGACCCCAGACACCCTTTTAATTTTTCAACTATCTCTATTATCCTCTTAGTTCCTTCATGCAATGCTGTCCCACCTGTCATTCACCTTCTCCCTCCTCCTACAGGGTCTCTCAGGTCAAGGGCGGTCTTTCATCCTCAAAGCAAATCTTCCAGTTTCTGCTGTCTCCTTCTCTCGGCCTACAGGGTCTTCCATGCCAAGGACGTTTATCTTTTCCTCTCTTCAGGTCAAATATTCCTACTCGAATTGTATATGATAAATTAACTAGCTCAGCCTTACGTAGCCCTTAAGAATAATCCTTATGAAGCAGCTTACAATGCCCTAGAAAAGAACATTCCTTGCACCAACAGAGACTTCGAAATAGTACTCCCCAGCCAGACCTCACACATCGCTCGCTTCAACCCCTCCCGCCCTTTCAGCCTCTTACATCCTCTTCTCCCTCCCTCTTTCCACTGATTCCTTCCTCCGTCATTCTCTCTCTTTTCCTCTCAGCCCACCCACATCTTCTCCTCAGAATCCACTTCTTTCACCTCGTCTCTCTTCCACTTTCATTCATTCCCTACTCATCTCCTTCCCTTCGCCTCTTCTTTTCTTTTCATCCACTCTCCATTCCTTCCCTTCATCTCTTCCATTTCCCATTCATCTTTCCTTCCCAGCCTCTCATTATCGTCACCTTTCTTCACCGTTCTATCTCCCTTTCCTTCCCATCCTTCTCCTCTGTTGTATTATCATTCTTTTCCTTATATTTTCTTCGTTCCCACGTTATCCCTGTCCATTTCCCCCTTCCTATTTCATCCCATCCTTCCCCCACACCTTTATTTCCATTCTACTCCGTCCCTTCGTTATTCCTTCCTACTTCCTCGTCCTTTTAACATTTCCTCCCCATTTCTCTCCTTTTCCCCGTCCCGTCGTTATCCCCTTCCTTTCCCCATCCCTTCCCTCCATTCTAGCTCCTCCCTAACACGAAATTTCCCACCCCCTGTAGGTTCTCACAACGAGTCTATTGTCGTAATACGGTGTTTGACCATCGGCACTATCGGCAGACACATTGTTAATTAAAATATCAATGAAAAGATTAAGCCAGTTTCCCCCTCCCCTCTAGCTTATCCTTTTAGACCCCGACATTCAGCAACAATCAGACCATTTCCTTGCGTCTTGGTGGAAACCGTAGCATATAATTATACATACGAGTTTATTTTTTATTAGATTGAGGTATAAACAAAATGTGGTTTATTTTAATGGTAGGTTATCCACGAACCAAGTATAGATAATTATAATCGAAGCTTGGTAATCACGAGAATGTGTGGGGTCTTTTCTCTCTCTCTCTCTCTCTCTCTCTCTCTCTCTCTGGCTTTTTTTTTAAATATTGTAGGTTGGCTGGGTGATGTCGTAAGAGCGCGACGCGTTGGTTGGCGGGGAGGCCGGCGGTGGGATTAGCCAACCAATCCCACGTTATCGGGCGGACCAATCAGCTTAAGGCGGAATACGCCGAGGGGGTAGTGGCTTGGTGAGGCAGAGGGGGGAAAGGTGAACATTTGTAAACACACCGCCATTTTTCTTCGTCGCTACTGCTGTTTCTGCCACATCCGAACATATTACTAGATGCTGGGGGAATGCAAGTTGCGTAAGGGTTAATAAAACGTTAAATTTGAAGAGGTACAGAGTGAGAGAGAGAGAGAGAGAAGCTGGAGATTGCGGGTCGCCCGTGGCTGTATGGCAGTCTGGGCGCCACCCCACGCACGGCGCCGGATCATCCCAGGATTACCGCCTTTACCCCACGACCGCCATCACGACCCTCTCAAAGACGCAACCCCCCCGCTCCTCCCCAACACCCTCAGCCTCTCTAACACTCTGTCATAAGGTCCAAGTTGTGCATACGTGAACGAGTTTGTATTTCTTGCTCTCTCTGAAGGATTACCTGCTGCTTGGAGTCAGTAAAGTGGTAACCAATTATAGTATCGTCTCCACTCTCCGACCCTATACCCGAGGATCCTAAGGGACAGAATAGCTTGGAAAAGTATTAGAAGAGCATCGATTTAAGCGTGAAATGATGTGCAGAAAAGGGGACGAGTTTAGAGCTGGTTATCACTGGGATTAGCGTTTTTCCTCGCCATGATACCCACCGGCCGCCAAGCACCGACCCAACTACCGTGAACACCTCGCTCTGACGTGCCACCCTATCCCTCTCACTCTCTGCTCTGATACTCAGTGACAACCCCACCCCACTCCCCACTCTGACACAACCTCACCTCACTGACACTCCACCCCACCCCACTCCCAACTAAACCCCACATCACTTCCCACTCGGACACTCAACTCCACCCCATTCCCCATTCAACCCTACCTTTCTCCCCACTCTGGCACTCAACCTCATCTCATTCCCACATTCCCAACTCTGTCGCATCATGGGTGATGCACCCAAAGTCATATAATTTATATAGACTGATGGCGCAGGATGGGACTTTGGTGTCTGACTGAATATATTACGATCCACATCATTCTTGCATATTTTTTTTAACTCAGTCTCCCGCGCGTCCATGGTTTACCTTGATTCATTTCCTATTCCTTCACATCCCAGTCCATCTCCGTCTAACTCTCCAATCCCTTTCGATCAATTCCTAATCGTCATTGCCTCACTCCGTCACTTTCTCTCATGCCCCGCCCAACCCCACCCTAATCCTCCCTTCTGCCAGTTGTATTTTGATTCTTCCCGTCCCTCGCCCTTTTCCCTCTCGTCCAACCCTGCTCCGTATCAGTGTTGTCTGATACAACTTGATACGCCCCAAATGGTCCCTCCACTCCCTGCTGCTTTACTGTATGTTTGCCCCTTTGTCGACCCATGGATGCAGTCAACTCGGTCCGCCTTCCTACTGTTATCTGTATTTTATTTTGTCTCTGTCTCATCTTATAATCTACATAGAAGGCAAATCCGAAGCAACTAATTCCGTAAAACTATACCAAACTATACTCTGAGACAACGTATTCCTTGGTAAGCAACACAGGTTCTTTAATCCTTGGAGCCCGGGAGCCTCCCTAACCACATCTTCAATATGCCGTTTTACAAAAGCGCTGATCCCCATGTTATAAGCGCGTCGCGTTCTTCACGAAAGCACCGATTTTTTTACATAAAAAGAGCGGCTGAAATCTCAGGTATCAACGCTGGACACTCGGTTACATAATTTACACTGGCCATGAAACGGAAACTTAAAGATCTCATATATTGCCGTCTGTTTATCTCCCCTGAGTTATACTTGTTGTATTATGAGACGGTATACTCGCACCTGTCTCTGTCAACTTGTCAGTTAAACAATTCTACATAGTTCTGTAAATCTCCTCTGATTTACCAGGCAAGAGAGCATACACTAATGAAATGTAATGTCCGTTGTGTAAGCCATGTATAGTATATAGTTGATAGAAGAACATTGGGCAACTCTAAAAATTCCATCAACGAAAATCTCCTTAGCAGAGTTCACCAGAAATTTAAGATTAGTTGCACATGAAAGTATAACAATACCTGTTAAACATCCGTCCTTCAGTACACTGTCCACTCTAAACATATATCCGTCGTACATCACACTTTTCTTTCCTTTGTTAGTCTCAGAAACAGTAAAATCCATTGTCAAATACTAAGACTGGTTTAAGCACCTCGACTTTACTGGACGGAAACAGCGGACTGACTAAGTGACTGAGTGTCGTGGACTAATTGGCAACTTTGACTGACTATGTCGCTTGGTGATGACGAGTACAGGCTAGATCAGTGGTTCTCAACCTGGGTGCAATGGACCCCAAGGGGTCCATGGCAAGTATTTAGGGGGGGAATGACAGGCTGTCACAAATTATACAATTCTTGCCATGGACAAAAAAAAAAAAAACTTGCATCACTCTGTCCTGGCAGAAGACTTAAATAAAGCAGGTGTTCTCTTCATCAACATTTTGTTTTTATTTTATTTAAACCTTTTTTTATTGGCGGGGTGGGATTTGGGAAAATATGCAGGGGAGCCACATGAATGTTGAGAATTTATGAAG
Source organism: Petrolisthes cinctipes (assembly GCA_033782935.1). NCBI lineage: Eukaryota > Metazoa > Arthropoda > Malacostraca > Decapoda > Porcellanidae > Petrolisthes > Petrolisthes cinctipes. Next base: position 3,392 of record JAWQEG010000791.1, on the reverse strand, counting down.
GGGGAAATGGACTGAAAAAGATTGAGAACCACTGGGCTAGATAGTTACCCGTAAAGTGCTGATTAGGCAGTGAGGTAGTTCAACAACCACGCCCCTCTTTTGATGGCAGGTTTTGTAACGCTTTTTAAACATGGTTTCAATTCTGAATCCACGCTTTCGTAATGCGCCCCTCCAATAAAGCCAACACAACGCGAAGGCTCAATAGTCCCACTGAAGGTCAACCCGTTGCCTGAAATAATCCCACACACTCCCTTATTATGCCCTACGTTACAGAGGTCTTATGCTATGGGTATTTTATATGATTTTTCTAGTTTGTGTCGCGTATATTTTTTATGCTACGAATCAAGAGAGAACTGTAATACACTAAGATAGTAATCAAGAGAATAAATGCCCATGGTTTGTCGCCCACCTTATATATTTCTAATTTATATGTTTTATCTATTTATGTTTAACCTACTTGTAGGAAAAAGAAAGTAGGTGAGATAGACACTCAGTACATTTAAAAGTGTGTTGGTCTGAAAGAAAGTGAAAGCAAAAGTTAAGAGTCCAGAATGAGAGAGGTTCAGTTCAGGGGAAATGAGACGGTGAGTTGGGTGGATAGTGGAATGAACGAGGAAAGAAGAGTGAAATATCAGAGGAAAAGAGTGCAGGAGAATGGCAGAAGTGATGGTGAGTCTGATTGTTTTTTTGTCGAGGTTCCTAGCCAGTTAATTTAAGGCTAAGTCAGAATAACCTAGATATCACCACGATACTTGTGAGTGATTCAGAGTGAGTGAATGTGTGAGTAAGGTAGTGGAAGTAATATAACGAGTATGTGAGTGAGCTAGCGACAGTGAGGGAACAAGAGTATAAGCCAGTGTGTTTCTGAGAGTGAGGTATTGAGTGTGAGTTTTGAGAGCGAATAAGCTGAGGAAGTGAGAGTGAGTGGGAGTGAGTGAGTATAGTTAGGGTGAATGAGTGAGTTGGTAAGTAAACACCAGTTTGAATGAGTGATCCAGTGAGAGTGGATAAGCTGGTGAGTGAGTGAGTGAGTGAGCGAGTGTGAATTAATGAACTAAAATGAATGAGTGAGTAGTGATCCCAGAGAAGTAAAGGGAAGGAAAGGGAAGAGTGAACCAGTAAAAAAAAGAGTGAACCCAGAGATGGAGGTGAAGGGAAAGGAAGAGAAGGGAAGGGAAACGAAGGGAAGGGAAGGGAAAGGAAGGTGAAGGGAAGGGAAAGGAAGGGAAGGGAAGGAAAGGGAAGGTGAAGGGAAAGGAAGGGAAGGGAAGGGAAAGGAAGGTGAAGGGAAGGGAAAGGAAGGTGAAGGGAAGGGAAAGGAAGGTGAAGGGAAGGGAAGGGAAAGAAAGGGAAGGTGAAGGGAAAGGAAGGTGAAGGGAAGGGAAGGGAAAGGAAAGGAAGGGAAGGGAAAGGAAGGGAAGGGAAGGGAAAGGAAGGGAAGGGAAAGGAAGGTGAAGGGAAGGGAAGGGAAAGGAAGAGAAGGGAAGGGAAAGGAAGAGAAGGGAAAGGAAGGTGAAGGGAAAGGAAGGTGAAGGGAAAGGAAGGGAAGGGAAGGGAAAGGAAGGGAAGAAAAGGGAAGGTGAAGGGAAAGGAAGGGAAGGGAAGGGAAGGGAAGGTGAAGGGAAGGGAAAGGAAGGTGAAGGGAAGGGAAGGGAAGGTGAAGGGAAGAAAGGGAAGGTGAAGGGAAGGGAAGGGGAGGGGATGGGAAAGGAAGGGAAGAAAAGGGAAGGTGAAGGGAAAGGAAGGAAAGGGAAGGGAAGGGAAGGGAAGGGAGGATTAGGAAAGGTAGGTAATCCGTGGAGGTGAGGTGTTCCCATTCTCACTCATTACGGTAATGTTCTGCTTCTGCTGTCACCTCACCACACCTCACCTCAATTCACCTGTCATCTTTCTTACCTCACCTGTCATCCTTACTTCATCTGTCATCCTTCTTACCTCATCTGTCATCCTTCTTACCTCATCTTTCTTACCTCACCTGTCATCCTTACTTCATCTGTCATCTTTCTTACCTCACCTGTCATCCTTCTTACCTCATCTTTCTTACCTCACCTGTCATCCTTACTTCATCTGTCATCCTTCTTACCTCACCTGTCATCTTTCTTACCTCACCTGTCATCCTTACTTCATCTGTCATCCTTACCTCACCTGTCATCTTTCTTACCTCACCTGTCATCCTTCTTACCTCATCTGTCATCTTTCTTACCTCACCTGTCATCCTTCTTACCTCATCTGTCATCCTTCTTACCTCATCTTTCTTACCTCACCTGTCATCCTTACTTCATCTGTCATCCTTCTTACCTCACCTGTCATACTTACTTCATCTGTCATCCTTCTTACCTCATCTGTCATCCTTCTTACCTCATCTTTCTTACCTCACCTGTCATCCTTACTTCATCTGTCATCCTTCTTACCTCACCTGTCATCCTTACTTCATCTGTCATCCTTCTTACCTCATCTGTCATCCTTCTTACCTCATCTGTCATCTTTCTTACCTCACCTGTCATCCTTACTTCATCTGTCATCCTTCTTACCTCACCTGTCATCTTTCTTACCTCACCTGTCATCCTTACTTCATCTGTCATCCTTCTTACTTCACCTGTCATCCTTCTTACCTCATCTGTCATCCTTCTTACCTCATCCTTCTTACCTCACCTGTCATCCTTACTTCATCTGTCATCCGTACTTCATCTGTCATCTTTCTTACCTCATCTGTCATCCTTCTTACCTCATCTGTCATGCTTCTTACCTAACCTGTCATCCTTCTTACCTCATCTGTCATCCTTCTTACCTCACCTGTCATCCTTACTTCATCTGTCATCCTTCTTACCTCACCTGTCATCCTTCTTTCCTCACCTGTCATCCTTCTTTCCTCATCTGTCATCCTTCTTACCTCATCTTTCTTACCTCACCTGTCATCCTTACTTCATCTGTCATCCTTCTTACCTCACCTGTCATCTTTCTTACCTCACCTGTCATCCTTACTTCATCTGTCATCCTTACCTCACCTGTCATCTTCCTTACCTCATCTGTCATCCTTACTTCATCTGTCATCCTTCTTACCTCATCTGTCATCCTGCTTACCTCATCTGTCATCTTTCTTACCTCACCTGTCATCCTTACTTCATCTGTCATCCTTTTTACCTCACCTGTCATCCTTCTTACCTCACCTGTCATCCTTACTTCATCTGTCATCTTTCTTACCTCACCTGTCATCCTTCTTACCTCATCTGTCATCCTTCTTACCTCACCTGTCATCCTTACTTCATCTGTCATCCTTCTTACCTCACCTGTCATCCTCTTACCTCATCTGTCATCCTTCTTACCTCATCTGTCATCTTTCTTACCTCACCTGTCATCCTTCTTACCTCACCTGTCATCCTTTTTACCTCACC